>SZWC01009094.1:0-10268 GCA_023375785.1 Penium margaritaceum
GGCTACCCCGGATGGCAGTGTGGGCCTTGCGGAAAAATCGGCTCAGGCGGTTCAGACCGCATGCGAGGTCACTTTGGGGCAGCCGTATCCAACATCGCTAAGTGCAAGGTGGTTCCTGTGGCTGCCCAAGCTCTACTCAGTCTCCCCCCTTTGCCACCGCCCCCTGATGGATGGGTGCCCTTTGACGAAACGTTGTACAATGGCCAGGGTGAACCATGGGGCACAGCTTCCAGCCCAGTGGACTGGGCGAAGCTCGTGTCGGAGCGCAAGCGTCAGGAGCTTCGCGCAGTTCACGGAGCACCTGCATCCAGCAGCACCCCCAATGGAGCCGACCACTCTCCTGTCATCCACGAAGCTGTTCCCACTCCAGCAACCATCCCAGCCTCCCTCCGTAGCATCACTCCAGAGGAAGCTGCATCCCTCAACACAGCGCGCCAAACCCTCATGTCCGANGCGCTGCCCATCTCCTTCTGCCGTGACGACGTGGTTCTGGAGCTGGTCGAGGATGCACGCAAAACCACCCCCAGCTTCAGGCTTCCTTCCAAGGACCGGGTGACCAGGGAGCTCCTTCCTACACTGGACAAAGAGCTGGAGGCACTAGAAGCACCACTTCGCGCTGGCTAGGACATTTTTGGTGTGACACTCGGAGTTGACGAGTGGTCCGACATCCAGATCAGGCCCATTTACTCCGCCATGGCTTCAAACGCGGAGGGAGTGGCCCACCTGTTCTCACGGGATGCCAGCGGGGTCATCAGAAATGCCAACCACGTTGCTGCAGTGATTGACCACGCCATCGTTGAGGTGGGAGCTGAAAAGGTCATCATGGTCATCACCGATAACGCGTCCACAAATAAAAAGGCATACGTTGAGCTCAGGAACAAGTACCCGGCTGTGTTTTTCAGCCACTGTGTGGCACACTCCTTGGATTTGGTGCTGAAGGATGTTGCAAAGACAGAATGGGGAGGCAATCTTATCAGCAAGGCTGAGAGAGTCGTGTCATTTTTCAGGAACNGCAGTGTCGGGAAGGATGCTGGGTGGCAGGCAAAAAAGAAGGAGGTGCGCAGAATTGTGAAGATGGGGGTGTTCTGGGTGCAGGTCAAGGCCATGGTCAAGCTCATGCTTCCCATTGTGCTTGCCATTCGCAAGGCAGACAGCTCCGGCGGGACTGCAGGGATTGTTTTTGAGACTCTTCTTGACACGACTGAAGCTATCAATGCTTTAGGAGTGTCCCGGGGCAGTCGCCGTGCGAAGTGCAACCCGGAATGGGTGCAGTTTGTTGCAGGGCGGCTGTCCTATCGCTGGACTAATCAAATGTCTTGTCCGGTGTATGCCGCAGCACGTCGTTGCCACCCGCAACATTTTGGGCACAAGTTCGATGGCGGCGAGAAGATCGTGGAGGCATGGAACACCGTCGTCATGGCATTGGTGCCAGATCCTGGAGACCAGGACACCATGGACAAGGAGCTGGAGGCATTTGAAAACGGCCAGGTCACGTTGGAGGAAGAGCCAAGCAAGATGAAGGATGTGCAGCGGGCCACGCAAGCAGTGCAGCAGGTCATAGCGGGTGAGATGCCAGCCTTCAGATGGTATGCCCGCCACATGACGAGCCTTCCCGTCCTCAGAGCATTCGCAATGAGGCTGTTGGCACAGCCTTGCAGCAGCTCCGACACTGAGCGCTGCTTCAGTAAGCATGAACTCATCCAAACAGCCAGGCGCAACCGTCTGAAGGTCTCCACCCTAGAACTGCTCGTCCGGACAAACGTCCGGTTGACAAGGATGTATGGGAAGAAGAAGGGGAAGAAAATGACAAGTGACATCAGGAAGGCCATAGAGGAAGAGGCTGAGGGCAGCGACAGCGAGGTTGATGGAGACGTGGAGGACGAGGATGAGGAGGACTTTGTGTGGGATCCCACCATTGCTGATGCCCTAGATCCAGATGATCCGGATGTTCAGGAGATCAGGGAAGTGGAAGGGGAGAAGGAGGGATTGGACAGCGACAATGAGGATGATGAGGCAGAGGATGAAGAGATTGCTGGAATGGAAGAAGATGGTGGGAATGAGAGCAACGAGGAGGACGGGCAGCAAGGAGATGAAGATGGGGGGCAAGAGGTGTCGAGAGTCTTGAGGGCAGGAGTACGCAAACGCAAAGATGTTGAGGCTGTGGGTACTTCAGCATCAGGTGTTACAGCAGCAGGTGCTTCAGCAGCAGGAGCTCCAGCAGCAGGAGCTTCAGCAGCAGGAGCTTCAGCTTCAGGTGCTTCAATAGCAGGTGCTTCAGCGGTAGGAGCTTCAGCAACAGGTGCTTCAGCAGTAGGTGCTTCACCAGAAGGTGCTTCTACAGTAGGGGCAGTAGCTGGTTCTGAAGCACGCTCTACTGCAAGAGTGACAGCATCCACAGGATTAGGGAGGAGGGTTGCTGCTGCGGCCAGGGAACGCCCAAAGAGAGGCCGTAAAGGTCCCTAGGTGACCTGTATCTGATCCTTCACTTTAATTGTGTCTCATGTTTTTCCCTAGTTTGCGTTCATTACGTTGCTCTTACTTACTTTGGACAAGCAGTGACAGTTCCTTTCCAGCTTCATCGCATCCTTTTCTAGATTGGTTTTTCGTTTAAGCTTTGTGCATCTTCTGTGGCAGCAATTACCACCCAAGGGGTTGAGCAGTGCTCCCCAAGCATGCATAGCACAATGGACTGAAAACATGGAAGTTATAGTTAAGCTGATGTGTTAAGGGATCCAGGACATGTTTTGTACAAATGCAGGGGAAAATGTTTGTTTTCAAACTGCATAGTTGTCAGTGACAGGCAAATTCTCACAATGATAAGGCCAAGTTACACAGTGTAGTACTATCCTAAGCATCGACTTGGCATGGCCAAGTCGACTTGGGTGATTGACTGGCGACTTTCGACTTTCGACTTGGCGACTTAGCATCGACTTTGACTTGGCCTGGCAAACATGGTGCCCATGACGCTTTTGGGGGGGTTGGCCGCTATGTCCTCTGTCTGACCGATGACTTTTCTCACATGCGCTGGGTCTTTGCTCTTCGGCAAAAGAGTGATGTCAGTCCCACTCTCGAATCCTGGCTGCCTCAGGCCAAACTGGCCTGTCGTCGCTATTTGAAAGCTTTTCTCTGTGATCGTGGTGGGGAATTCATGGGTCCCAGTGCAAGCTTCTTGACATCTCATGGGGTGTGTATAGAACCTTCTGCTCCCTACACACCCCAACAAAACGATGTCTGTGAACGCTGGAACCGCACCCTTGCTGACTATGCCCGTACTCTCCTAAGTGAGTCCTCTCTCTCCCACGTCTTCTCCTTTGAGGCCATGTCCTACATGACCTGGGTGTGGAACCGTGTTCCCCATGGTCCCCTCCCTTGTCACGTCACCCCCTTTGAGTGCTGGTACGGCCGTCGTGCTGACCTCTGTCTAGCTCGTGTTTGGAGTTTCGTCGCTCTCGTCTGGCTGCCAGAGGACTTTTGCCACGGCAAACTGAGCCCTCGTGGTCATCTTTGCATCTTCCTTGGTGTCTCTTCCATGTCCAAAGCATGGCGTTTCTGGGACCCTGACCGCTCTCGCATCATTGAGTCGCGTGACGCAATCTTCTTTGAGGATGTCTTCCCACATCCCTCCTCCTTCCTCTCTCTCCTCACTCCGTCGGCTTAGGGGGGGTGTATCTGTTCTGGCCTCCGATCTCCGTGCGTCATCCTCTCCTCCACACACGGCATCCCCTGCTGTCACTACCACAGACAGTGAGGATGAGGACTCCTCTTCCTCAGAGTCCTCGTCCTCCCATGCCTCTTCTGAGTCGGCTCCATCATAGCCCTCCTTGGATTCTGTGTCATCCTTGCCGTCCGCTGGCAGTCCCGAGTCCTCGCCTTCTGCTGACAGTCCCGAGTCCTCACACTCTGCACCCACTCCCACACAGTCCCATGTCCATTCTACTCCCAAATCATCTCCTGACTCTGAGTCCCCTCTGGTGATTGATGCCACTGGAGGTGGAGCACCTTAGGTGCCGACTTCCGGCCCTCAGCCCTACACTCGTGGGGGGAGACTGCATGCTCTTCAGTCCTTTCAGTCCTCCCGTGGGCACTACCATTCTTTCGGGACACCTGCTGAGCCTGTTCCTAATGGCTCGTCCAAGGCCTCTCATCCTACTCAGCGGGTCACGCGCTCTAGCGCCTCGTCCTCCACAGCTGGCCCCTCAGTTCGTCGCACTGGCCTTGATGCACTTGGCCTGTCTGTGAGCTTCCTGCATCCCAACTCGGCTGTTGGCTATGTTCTCGTCGCCAATGAGTTCTACTGTGCTCTTGAGTCCTCCATCGTTGGTTATGTTGCCGCATGCTTTGTGGCCTCTGGCCTTCCTACTCTCCCCCTTGAGCCTACCACTATCCGGCAGGCTTGTGAGGCAGCTGAAGCAGATCTCTAGGAGAAGGCCATGTAGGACGTGCTCACAGTCCTCCAGGAGCATGGACTCTTTGAGCTCGTGGACCTCTTGGCAGGCCGCAAGGCAGTTTTTTCCCGTTGGGTCCTTTGGCGTAAGCTGAAGCCCGATGGGGCTGTGTATGCTATTGGCTTGCTGCACTCTCGTGATGCCCCTGGTTGACGTGAGCCCTGTTTTTCTCAGTCTTGTGACATGCTCCTTGTTCTATGTGTGTGTGGGCTGTTCGTCTGTGGATCATGGGAGAGTGTTAGTTATAGTTGTGACACACGCAAGTGCCATCTTGCCTCTACGCATACACACACATCATCACTGCAAGTGATTGATCTCAACTGAGGCTCCCTGGTGCAAGACTGTGATGCAGCATGGAGTGTACAGTGGTGGTGACACTATCAAGTGGTGGCCACAGCACCAACGTCATCCTCACGACGAGCCTTAGTTTAGTGATGACTCTACATGCCAAAGTGGGTGATACATTTGTACGAGTGCATGCTTGTGATGTGACAGGATTCTTACTCACTTGTATGCTTTCAGCATAGTGAGCCGGGTTGCTGATCCCTCGGGACCACACCTCTGGTTTACATCGGCGTGTGAGAAACCGCCTGGAGCTCGTTTGCTCCAGGGTCGGGTTCGATCCATGGGTAGCGTCCTGGCCCCACGTCGAGTGACTCGCGTGGGTGGTCCGGTCAACCGGCACTTAGCACTTTGCGTACTCGTTACTCGCTCACTTGTCTCTCTTTCACACTTACTCTACGTGAGCTTGCCCCCGATCCATGATGTCATCCCGTCGCCTTCTTACTTGCTAGCTTGCTTGCTTGCTTAGCAACCAAAGCTACCCACAGCCCTGACTTTGTCCGTTCTACCTGAAAACTGGATCATACCATAATATGCACGCTGTGAACGCAGCTGTGCAGTCAGAATCAGCTACAAAAACAACACCGAGGAGTTATGGCTGCCTAAACCCAGGCAGCGTCTGCACTAATCCCTGGTACCAACAGGGATTGTGTCCTCCCGGCTTGTGTACATCGGCGTGCAGATGACTAACGGCAAGATGTGATGCTAATGGAGTGTTGTTCGGTGGAGTCAACGCACGCTGAGGCCTACACACAGTTTGCTGGAGCCTCCACCCTCCTTCGTGCTCAGCTCCATCTATAGACCTCCTCGGCACTCGTGCCGCCGGCCGGCACTATCGCTGCATATGCTTCCTGCACATGTCGAGCGCCGTGTCTGAGTACAATGTTGCGTTCGCAGCGCTATGTCATGCCTAGGGTCCATGTTTCATGATTTTCTAGAAATGGCCATGGCACATTCATTATCACAGTGCAATGTGATGGACGGGACTGACTGACGCACCTTGGACAACAGGCAGTGCAACCACACACTCTCACAAGCGCCAGCTCCAAGGGCCACATCCTCACCCTCAACAATGTTGTACGCAATGCAGCCTTGCTTGCCGCTGCGCCAGGATACTGCCGTTCCACCAACAAGGAAGATCCAGCTAGTACGACTCTTACTGTCCGGACCACCGGTCTAGTGACTATCGGTGTATCCCGTTGCCACAACTTACGGCTGTCGACGGAACATGAGGCTTCGCCATGGGATAGAGACGACGTAGCGCAGTACTTGGATCGCGACCTCAAAGTGGAGGTGACGTGGCTCCTGAGAGAACGGTGCCAGGAGGTTGACGGCGAACGCAATGTATGGACGCGTCGTCATTGCCAGGAACATCAGTGACACAATGACGCACAAAGACGTGGTCACGTATACTGGCTCCCCCACCATGGCTAGATCAGAGCTCTACAACATCGTTTGACCATCGGGCGACATGGGAGAGGATGCTCTCGGCACGAGGGGCAAGTCCTCCGCGAAACTCCCGGAGAAGGTCTGGACATAGGCAGCGTGATGAACATGCAGGATGCCCACAGAGCGATCATGCTCAAGCTCCATGCCCAGAAAGACTTGTGCTTGCCCGAGGTCCTTCATCTGGTAGGCAACATGCACCAGGTCCTTGACCCCTGGATGGCAGTTGCATCTGGCGATGCAATGAGCAGGTCATCGACATAGACTAGGACAGCAACGAGGGTCTGACCTCGCGGATTGATGAACAACGTAGGGTCTGCAGAGCTGCGAAGGAGGCTGCCGCTGAGAAGCGTACGGCTGATCTCCTTGTTCCAGTAGTGCGATGACTGCTTCAAGCCATAGAGGGATTTTCGCATCTTCCAGACCTTGTCGGAGCCATCGTCAAAGCCTGGAGGTTGCACCATGTAGAGCTCGTCGCCCTCTAGTGAGCCATGGAGAAAGGTGTTGCTCACATCCATCTGATGCATTTCCCACCAGTGCTAGGCAACCAGGCTGAAAAATGCCCGACTGGTGGAGAACCGACTGAGCGGGGCAAAGATCTGGTCATAGTCGATCTCAGGGACCTGAGCAAACCCATTGGCTGTGAGAAGGGCCTTGTACTTGTCCATAGACCCGTCTAGCTTCCACTTTCGCCGAAGAACCCACTTGGCACCAATGGCCTCACGATCCGGGGGGAGGTCGCCAAGCTCATAGACGTGATGTTGTCGAATGGTGGCAAGCTCATTGGCGCATGCAGCCTCCTAATGAACGGCCTCGGGAGACACCAGAGCCTCACGTAGGGTGGCAGGGTCCTCTGGTCACTCCATGGGGCACATAGTGAGGACGTGCGCCTCCCGCGCCCTTGGTGGCATCCGCGTGAGCGTGGCCGCAAGGGCATACTGGTGCTCCTGATGGAGCAAGGCATAGCCCTGAGCTGACCTTGAATGTAGATCGACGACGAGTGACAGTGTAGCCAAGCCAAGTTCCTTGGTGTCGGGGTCCCCACTCACGACTGTGGAAGTGGGTCTGACATGAGGTGAGGAGCTTTGTGGGATGACAGGGGGTCGTGGCGCGAGAGGACGTGAGGAGGCGGCTTGAGTTCTCACTTTTGGCCTGGGTCTAAGGCTCCCACCCGGACCATGTGTGTAGTGCGCCGATACGGACGGGGCAGCCGGCCCTGAGGGGCTGGCGGACACGGACGGTGCAGCCGGCCCTGAGGGGCCGGCGGACACGGACGGGGCAGCCGGCCTTGAGGAGCTGGTGGACATGGATGGGACAGCCGGACGTGAGGGGCTGGCAGACACGGACGGAGCAGCCAGCCCTGAGGGGCTGGTGGACACGGACGGGGCGGCCGGGCGTGAGGGGCTGGTGGACACAGATGGGGCATCCGACCCTGAGGGGCTAGCTGGCACGGACGGGACAACTGGCTCTGAGGAGCTGGCGGGCACGGATAGGGCAGCAGGCTCTGAGGGGCTATCGGACACAGATGGAGCAGTCGGCCCTGAGGGGCTGGCGGACACGGATGGGACATCCGGCTCTGAGGGGCTCTCGGACATAGATGGGTCAGCCGGCCCTGAGGGGTTGGTGGATACAGAAGGGGCAACCAGCGCAGACGGACCCACGGGCATAGATGATGGAACGCTCGGACACGACTGGATAGAGGACGGAACCACCACTCCCCCACGCGACGGGAGGAACATCGACGAGCCGGAGCAAACGAGGTTGCGGGGAAACGGGTCCTCGAAGAAGAGGGCATCCAGGGACTCGACGATGTAGTGCTGGGTGGGATCCCAGAAACGACATGCCTTCGACTGACGCAAGACGCCAAGGAAGGTACAGGGATGGCCGCGAGGCTTGAGCTTGCCACCTTGATGTGGAGCAGGCAACCACACTGTGGCTACGCAGCCCCAGACCCGGGCCGGGTTCAGGTTGGCTCGCTCTCCACACTAGTGCTGGTATGGTGTGGACTGACGGGGAATGGGTCCGTGGGGAATCAGGTTCCAGACCCACATCATGTAGCTCATGGCCTCAAAGTAGAAGCCATCAGAGATGTCGAATTTGACCCATATGGTGTGGAGGACGTCAGCCATGGTGCGGTTCCAACGCTCAGAGACCCCGTTCTGGGTGGGCATGTAAGGCGCCGACGTCTCATGATGGACACCACGGGAGGCAACGAAGAGTGTGGTCTTCCCCAGAAACTCACCCGCACGATCAGAACGGAAGCGACGTGGGGGCGACCACACTTGCGTTCAGCATGGAAAATCCAGTCCCCAATGGTGGTAGCAATGTTGCTTTTCTGCCAAAGGCAGAAGACCCGTCGATAGCAAGACTAGTCATCCATAAGTGTCAGGACGTAACGATCGTGCTCGCCGACTCTCTCAGTCGGGAGGGGACCTATGACATGAGAGTGGACCAAGTCGGAACGGGGCAGTCACACAAGAGGCAGAGAGGGGGTAGGTGGAATGGTGCACCGTTTCTTGAGTGCAATCAATGTACTTGATAGGACACGACAAAGGAAAGGAGGCTAGGTCAAGGCTTGTGGCTGGCTGCGTGTGAAGCATGCTGTCAACAGTGACAGAGTGGACGCAAGAGAGGCAGCGATGCAGGAGACGCGTGTGTTCCGGAGACAATGTGCTTGTAACAAACACGTGGCCACATGTCGGCCGATGAGGAGGGGACAAAGGTAGAAGCGGACAGGCACTATACGTGCCACAAGTTGCCACGGGCGGTGGCACGCAAAATGACACGACCTGATGGACGCAACGACACAGTGCCCATACCACGCAAGTGCAGAATGTCCATGCTCATACTATCAAGGGCGGTGAAAGACAGGAGGCTGAGCTCAAGGCTAGAGACGAAGAGGAAGTTATTCACAAAGACATCACCAGCAGGACCACGGAAACAAACGATGCTGACACCCCGAACAGGTAACACCTGACCAGAAGACGTCTGAACCTCGGTGACATCGATGACGGGACCAAGGACACTGAAGGCCTCACGCGAGGCCGTCATGTGATGCGTGGCCTCTGAGTCGATGATCCAATTCCGTGAAGGATCCTGGACCGGAGTGGCCAGGTCGTTGACAGTCACATGGCAATGGGCGAGTGATGCCAACGCGGTGGACGGAGGTGCAGACCGGGATTATCAGTCATCCAGCTAGGCGACGTCATCGCGAAGAGGAGCGAGTGGGAAAGGCACGGCAGTGGATGGTGTGGATGAAGATAAAGGACACAACCACGGCACAGACTGTTGTTATTTGAATGCCCCTTGGCCACTAGTCTCCAGAATTGGCGAGTAGTGGACGGACCAGGCATGCACTGCTCATGTGGAGCAAGTCCCCTGGGTCCGGTCCAACAGACCAGGCATGCACTGTCCTTGTTCAAGGATAAGTCCCCTGGGTTTTTCTCATGATGGCTATTCAGACTGTCAATCTGACCGTACCGATGGAAAGAGCAGGTGTCAAACTGTCAGCTGTCCAAGTTTCGGGCAGATCCAACGGTCGGATTGGAAGATGCAAGATGTGCCTTGGATCAGGGGATGTCTTCCCTGATTGAGGGGATGACCTCCTTAATTTAAGGAGTGACATCGGCCGAGGCGCGCGCGCTTCGGGTTAGCCGAGGCGCGTGCGCTTCGGCTGCCAAAGGCACTCCTTAGCTATTTATGCCTTGTACTTGCCATTGTCTCAACTACTCCTTCACTTGATGTCTCTTGTTTGAGCTGTGCGCTTGAGACTGAGCTTGATATGAACTGCTAAGGTGGTTGTAATCTTGCTCGTGTGAGAGTGCTGACTTAATTTGTTGGGCTCTCACACCAAGGAAGAAGAAGGCTTAGAGGGCGGGAGCCCCTAAGACCTTGAGCGAAAGCACCTGGGTAGCTAGGTCTCACCAGAGGCATAGTTAATTCCTTGGGGGTGATCGTGATCCTTGGGTGAAATTCCCTTGGACGGTCGGCAGTTGCCATTGTGTCGGCGCTGTTTTCTAGACCGGAGCCTCAGGC
>SZWC01009094.1:13861-56934 GCA_023375785.1 Penium margaritaceum
GATCCAACGGTCGGATTGGAAGATGCAAGATGTGCCTTGGATCAGGGGATGTCTTCCCTGATTGAGGGGATGACCTCCTTAATTTAAGGAGTGACATCGGCCGAGGCGCGCGCGCTTCGGGTTAGCCGAGGCGCGTGCGCTTCGGCTGCCAAAGGCACTCCTTAGCTATTTATGCCTTGTACTTGCCATTGTCTCAACTACTCCTTCACTTGATGTCTCTTGTTTGAGCTGTGCGCTTGAGACTGAGCTTGATATGAACTGCTAAGGTGGTTGTAATCTTGCTCGTGTGAGAGTGCTGACTTAATTTGTTGGGCTCTCACACCAAGGAAGAAGAAGGCTTAGAGGGCGGGAGCCCCTAAGACCTTGAGCGAAAGCACCTGGGTAGCTAGGTCTCACCAGAGACATAGTTAATTCCTTGGGGTTGATCGTGATCCTTGGGTGAAATTCCCTTGGACGGTCGGCAGTTGCCATTGTGTCGGCGCTGTTTTCTAGACCGGAGCCTCAGGCCACGTGACTCAGGAATAACACAGACTCTGTCATGCAGGGTAGGGAGGAACTAGCGACCATGCAACTTGTACTTCCCTGGGGGGGAGGGCGAGGAAGGCCGAGCTAAAGTGCAATGAACTTCTCTAGCTGACGCTTGTAGGTGGAGGGTCCGACGGATTAAACCGACTACGGTATAATGGCGTCAAAGTCCAGGAAGGAGGAGGAAGATACTGCTTGAAGCACTGGTGACAGAGGACTGGACATGGACGACTGCAGAAAATACTACGGTGGAGCCGTCGCGAGCAACCCAGGTGTAGTAGGAGCAACAGTGGTGGCAAGGCGACGCTCGCGCTGGTGACGCATGGTGGCGATGACGCGAGCCTCGTCAGTTGGGAACGGACACGTGTACAACCTGTATCCTGACTGGCCACAGTTGTGGTAGCTGAGGTTGGCTTCGCCGGATCCGCTAGACTCCTGGTGAGGGCCCTTGCCCTTCTTGCCCATGCACTTCTTCTTGCCAGACGGGGTGGCGCCGGAAGACGTTGCTGTTGCTGGGGCGGCAACGGCCACGGATGTGACGGTAGGAGAGGCGAGGGACTTTGTGCCATTGATATGTGATTCCTCACGAGCCTCTTTGATATGGAGGAAGAGCTCATTTGCCAAGGGCATGAGGGTACCCTGGTTAGCCATCATGGTGAGGACGTCCTGGGAGTAATGGACAAAGACGTGGGAGAAGGGGTCAGTGGCACCACGCTTGATAGTCAGAAGCGCTGAGAGAGGGGGTGGTCCGACATCTCCAAGGCGGCGCAGGATGTCCTCTACGTGCTGCTAGTAGGAGGTGACAGTCTCGGTCTCCCCCATGCGGAGGGAGTTGAACTCCCGGATCAAGCAGCTGGTCTCAGCGTCACTGGATTGGCGATGAGGGCGCGTGAGTATGTACCACGCCACTGCCGAGTCAGGGAGGTCACCAAGGAAGGGCTCAAGGGTGAGACGTGCAGGTGGAGGGGCCACATGGACGAGGACACATACGGTGCAACCAGCGTCATACACCTGGTCGGCCTGGGTGGAGTTTAAGGGTAAGACGTAATAGGTCCACAAGCTCTCGCCCTGTGTCCGGATCCGGAAACTGAGCTTTGAGCCCCGGAACTGGTCGCCAGCCTGAAGCGACGACGATGGGGTTTTGAAGTCCTTTGGCCTACAGTCGGCACCCAGAGTGGGGCTTGGGACTGGCATCATTGTCTGCTATTGGCGCTGGGTGTGTTGCTAGGCCATGTACTGCCTGGCGTAGGAGACCGCACGACTCGCGTACCTCGCTGGAGTAAAAGGTGCTTGCGGACCTTGCTGCTACTGTTGCGGCGGTTGCTGTTGCTGTTGCTATGGCGGCTGTTGATGCTGTTGCTGCGGCTGTTGCTATGGCAACGGTGTCGACTACTGTAGTGCCACTAGCTACTGTGTTAGCATTGCAAGCTATTAGCGCAAAGCAGCTAGTGGATCCATTGTGCTAGCATGACCTATGAGAGAGCCTACAAGGTGTTGGTACTGTTGCTGTAGCTGTTGCTACTACTGTTCTAGGTACTACTACTACTACTACTACTACTGTTGTGGCTGCTACTGGTACTACTGTTGTTTCTATTGCTTTTGTTGCTGCTCTTGCGGGTGCTGTTATTGCTACTACTGTTGCTACTATTGCGGCTGCTGCTGCTGCCACTGCTGCTTCTGTTGCTGCTGCTAATACTGCTCTTGGTGTTGTTGTAGCGACGACAACAGGTGTTGCTGCTGTTACAACTACTATAGTTTTTGTAGGAAGGGGGGTCCTCCAATAGAGGAGGATCCCTCTTCATTCTCCACCATGGTGTTTAGTTTCCCGTCGTTCCCTTCTTTTTGTGTGCTACTAATGTCACCAATGACATCAGTTGTGACGTCAGCCTAGGATGGCGGGTGTCAACAGATGCTGCTGCATAATCTACAGGGTTGCTACTATAGATTTTTTTCCATTGCTGACGTTAGCAATAACGTCAGTTGAGGATGGTTGACATCAGTAAAGGTGGTTGCTGGAGTCGCTACTGTGTCAGCTACAGGGCAGCCGCAGCTGCTAGTGCTGCTACTGTTGGTCTGCTGCTACATCTGCTCCTACTGCTACTGCTGTGGCTGTTGTTGCAACATCAGCTACTGGTCCTGTTGCAGTTGCTGCTGCTAATGCTGCTACGGCTGCTGTCGTAATAGCAGCAGCAGCTGCTGCTATTGCTGCTGCCGCTCAGCTACCGCGTGCTACTGCGATTGCTATGGCTGCTGCAATGGCTGTGGTGGTGGCTATAGCCGTTGTAGGGCCGCCGGTAGGATGGGGGATTTTTCATGTGTTTCCCCCCTTGTTCCCTTTTTCTTCCTTCATTCGTCACAGAAAGCTCACTGCTCGATGTGATTAGCGAGCTCGCTGCTCGCTACTCATTGTTTGCTGCAAGCTGCAAGCAGCAAGCCTGCAGCTCGCTGCGAGTAACAAGCCTACAGCTCGCTGCGAGCAGCTGCAGCTGTTTTTGCTGCTGGCATTTCCTGCAGCTGTTGTTTCAGATTGCTATTGGCTATTGCTGGCTGCTATTGGCTGTTGCTGGCTGCTGCTGGCTGATGCTACTACTGCAGCCGGCTGCTACTGCTGCTCGCTAGTGCTATTGCTACAGCGAGCTGCAGCTGCCGCTCGCTGCTGCTGCTACTGCTATGGCCAGCTGCTATTGCTGCTCGCTACTGCTGTGCACTACTGCTGTTGCGAGCTGCTATTGCTGGCTGCTGCTGCTGCTTGCTGCCGTGGGCTGCTGTTGCTGCAAACTGCCATGAGCTGTTTTTACTACGAAATGCCACGAGCTGCTGCTGCTGCCGGCTATTGCTGCTGCTGGTTGCTGATGCCACTAGTCACTACTATTGCAAGAAGCTACTGCTGCTGCAGGCTGCTGCTACTACTACTACTGCTGCCAGTTATTTGCACCTGGTTGACGTCGCCACGTGCGTCGTCACCAGCAGGTGCCTGACGGGGCCTGTCGCTCACCTCCTTGCATCACACGTGGGAGTCAGTGCTGCCAGAAAAAATCCGGCAGCATTTCCTCGAGCCCAGTGGCCGTGGGAAAGAATCTGACGCCGCCACCAGGCGGGTCAATGTTGTAGGGAAAAATCCGGCAGCACTTCCCCTGCACTGGCGCATACGGGGGTCCGGCGGCGCAGTCAGGAACCTATACGTCAGTTATCTGTTGCTGTTGCTATTGCGCTCTGGCTCTGATACCAAGCGAAAAACTATTCTTGAGTGCAGGTTGGGGCAGTTGTGTTGTTGATGCAGTGTGCGGGCTTCCACGCTCGTTGCTTTGTCTACTACCCCCTCAGTCTGTCGCTCTAGATTCTAAGTCTGAGTGCTCTGGGTTTGTTACTCAGAGATGCGTGCGGCAGTGTTAGCGTCACAAAGCAGCTGAAGACTGGAAGTGACTGATTAAGAAACAAGAATGAGATACAATGGGAGAACCCTCCAAGAACTAGCCTCCCCGCGCTCTGTAGGACTTGTTACTCAGTTCACCAGCCAATCAGAAAACAACTCTATTTTCAGGCAGGCAAGTTTTCACGGTAAGGCTTGCCAGACGGCCGATAGCTCAAACCTGGGCGTCGTATGTTTTGCCTGAAAACTGGACCCTGCCATAATACGCACGCCGGGAACGCAGTCATGTGGTCAGAATCAGCTAGAAAAACACCAATGAGGAGTTATGGTTGCCTAAACCCAGGCAGCGTCTACACTAATCCCCGGTACCAACAGTATAAGAAAATCATGAAACTTGGACCCTAGGCATGACATAGCGCTGCAAACGCAACAGTGCAGTCAAACACGGTGCTGGACGTGTGCAGGCAGTATATGCAGCGATAGTGCCTGCCGGCGGCACAATTGCTGAGGAGGTCTGACAATGGAGCTGAGCACGAAGGAGGGAGGAGGTTCCAGCAAACTGCGTGTAGGCCTCAGCGTGCGTCCGCTCCACTGGACAACACTCCATCAGCATCGCGTCTCGTCGCCAGTCATTTGCACGCCAATGTATACAAGGCGGGAGGACACAATAGAGTACAAGTGAGGGACATGAGACAATAAACAACAAGAAGCATGGGCCTAAAGCTCCGACTAGACTAATCCAGAGTATGTGAACAGACAAACGTGATGGGAGTAGGAGGCACCTCATAGTTGTACATACCATGTTCGGGGAGCGAGAGTATAAGACCGGTGAGTGCATGCCGGTGCCAAGAAGCCGCTTGAGCCGACGTGCACCACCAACCGGTGGTCGAGCCCGCCCACTCGGAATTAACCGAGGGTGGCTTCTCACAAGCGCACAACGAGCGGCTGACATGGTGGCCCCAAAGGATTAGCACCCAGGAAATGATGCAACTCCTCCTAACACCCAGAGGCAAGTCAAAATGATGCAGGGATCGGCAGTCGGAATGCACGGACCCTATCATCAACCACATAAAAGCAAGATAGTCAAATGATGGCCATTCATGTGCCAAAGGGCACTCCTCGGTAGAGCGTTAGGTGCTTCATGTACCCAGAGCTAACATTCAGTACGGGCTCGTGTGACGTCTCCCCAGGGAAGGCCATGGTCATTTAACCTGTACATGTGTGTGCCATGAAGAGTGAGACAAGAGGGCATAGAGATGTGAGTGGCCAACAAGACTTTAATACTCCCCCATGACCCGCAGGCAAACAACCCACACAGTGGATTACGGCACATACATGAACGTGAGAGCAAGGTGAATGAATGCCTGCAAGAAGGTGCTGGGCAGTACATCAGATATCAACAGCAAGGGTTTGACTAGCATGACGCATCAACGCATGTGGCTGCAAGCAATGTAGAGAGAGAGAGAGAAAGAGAGAGAGAGAGAGAGAGAGAGAGAGAGAGAGAGAGAGAGAGAGAGAGAGAGAGAGAGAGAGAGTAAGTCAGCCTTGGGCAGACTACATAGGGTCTCAGGCCTAGCTGGTGCACACCCACAAGGCGCGCACATGCACACAATTTCCTAGCACACCAAAACAGTGGCGGAAACACGGTTTTGGGCATTACTCCCTGCAGACACGTCAGAACGACAAGCCGTTTGAACCAGACAGGCCACGTTGACAAGGGCTACGTCCTGATAGACTGCATGCCTATGTGTTATTCTAGAGCAAGGATCTACCTATGATAGATGTCTTCTGGGCTCCTATCCAACCGCCGGTCTTCTACCACCGTTTCCATGCCTGGGATGTGCACGTGGATGGACATAAGCCGAGGGGTCACCGTAAGCTATGTACGACACACACAACACCCCCCCATGACCGGAGGGCGATTAATGTCCATGGACATGCAGAAACTGACTCTGTACAGGACATGACACACACGAATGCTGCAGGCAGCAAGTACAGCACATGCAAAATGGCACATGAGGAGTCAACTTGCAACACGAATGGGGCTGAGTCCCACGTAACGAGTGGCTACATGAAACTTGGTTCACCATAAGTGACCCAGAACCTTGGTCACAAATTTAGCGTGCTGCCTGTCAGTGGCCACATGGACGACTAGGATCTTACCATGGTGAAACAGGTTACGCACGAGGTGATGCTCGACGTTGATGTGCTTTGTGCGAGCACGGAGCACCTCTGAGTTCTTGGCGATGACCTTCGCGCTCATGTTGTCACACTGAAGCACCACGGGGGGAATGGATTGACGTAGTTCATGCAACAGATGGACAAGCCAGACGAACTCAGTTGCACCGGTGCCCAGAGCAACATACTCTACCTCTGCAATGCTACGTGCAATGCAACCCCTACTGCCCACTAAGCCCGGACACCGCAGTGCCCCCAATGTGGAAGATGTAGCCGGTGCAAATTTTGTCATTTGGACTCCACGCCCAGTCACTGTCTGTATACCCATCAAGCACAACAGAAACCTGCTCACGAAAGTACAAACCAAAGCGTGCGGTGGACAGGGTATAGCACACGCACTGGACGGCTGCCTCAAGTGTTCATTGGCACGATGCTTGCAAGAACTGGGTGAGCAGGTTGACAGTCAAGGCAATGTCGGGCCGTGTCGTGGTGGCCAAGTACATGAGTGAGCCAATGACGCGTAGGTACAAGGTCAAGTTGTCTGGATCCCAAGGTCGGCTGGGTCATCCAGCTTGAGGACGGCCTATCCTTTAGGGGTCATGGGCGTGGAGGCAGTGTGGAAGGCAGCGAGAAGGTTAGTGAAGTGCTCCTCCAGAGCCTCTGCGTAGCATTTCTGATGGACACAGAGCGTGCGGTGGACACGGTCACGCACGATCTCCATCCCCAGAAAGACAGAGGCCTCTCTGGGGTATTTCATCTTGTAGGCCGAGGAGAGAACTGCCTTGGCGGCATTCACTACTTCCAGGTCAGGCAAGGCGACCAAAAGAACGTCTATGTAGATGAGGATGGCAATGAGCGGCGTTGGGGACTACAAGAGGAACAGGGATGGCACAGCGTGACTCTGAACGTACCTGGCACATCTCAGCGTGCCGGTGATCTCCTCGTTCCAGCAACGAGGCGACTACTTCAGGCCATACAAAGTCTTTTGTAGCCGGTACACGCAACAGGTGCCATCCTCAAAGCCGGGTGGCTTGACCATGTAGATCTCCTCATCAAGGTCCCCATTTAGAAACGCGTTGTTAACATCCATCTGATGGAGCTCCCAATCGTGCTGTGCCACCTGGCTCAGTAGCGTCAGCGCCGTCATCATCCGGCAAATGGGGGAAATGGTCTTGGTGTAGTCCACACCAGCGACCTGGGAGAACCCCTTTACCGTTAGGCGGGCTTTGTAGCGCTCCACCGTGCCGTCTGGTTTGAGCTTCTTGTGGAGAAACCACTTGGCCTTGACGGCCTTGCGGTTCTTCGGCAAGTCCACCCACTCAAAGACACCATGCTCACGAATGGCGTCAAGCTCAGCCTGGCAGGCAGCCCGCCACTGCTCAATGTTGGAGGTTGACAAGGCCTCAGGCAGAGTGGTGGGGTCGGGAGACAACGGCGGTGCACTGCGCGCGGCTAGGACATACAATGTAGAGGGAGGATCCATCGTGACCATGGACTCAGCAGCATCACGAGCGAGGTCGCGCTCGTGGGCAATTAGTGCCATGCCAATGGCACAACGAAGGTGAACCTCCGTGAGGCCGCGAGCAGTCAGGCCGATGGCCTTCGTGCCAGGGTCACCGCTGGCAACGATGTGCTTAGGTCGGAGCCGCATGCCTGCATCACTGCTGGCGGCCGTTGAGGCAGGGCGAGGGGCCAGGCGCTTGCCCTGGTAACTACTGTTGAAAGTTGTAGCATGGTGGAGGCACCCGCTGGGTGCTCGTGTGTAGGGGTCAGACGAGATAGGAGTAGGGGCCACCGCCGATTGAGATGTAGATGTGGGATGCATGAAAGGCGTGTCAGTAGAGGATGGTTTAGCCTCAGCGGCCGGGGACTGCTTCTTGCCAGACGCGGATGCGTCAGCGGCCGAGGACACGGATGGCTCAGAGCTAGACGCGGACGCGGACGGAGGATCGGGTAGGGCCTGAGACACAGACACTGACTCGAATGCGGACTTGGACGTGGACAAGAACGCAGAGGCAAGGACAACAGGGCAAGCCACAGATGGGACAAAGTTGGAGGTGCCGACGGGCATAGCCCCCTGGGACAACCCCAAGGGTGCCGGTGACGGAGTGACCGCACTGGCTAGGAGCACTAGGCCAACCACGGAAGCCACTTCCCCCTCACTACGAGCTCTGGCACACCCAAGGGTATGAGCAGCGTAGGGAGCGTGGATACAAGCAAGGTCGCAGAACGTGAGATGCTCAAAGAAGACGACGTCGCGCGACTCCACGATGCGGTGCCGCTCAGGGACCCAAAACCGCCAGGCCTTCGACCGTAGGGCCACGCCGACAAAGACGTAGATGCGGCCCCGCTGAGAGAGCTTGCTCCCTTGCTGCTTCGACGTGAACCAATCGCAAGCGAGGGAGCCCCAGCCACAGGCCAGGCGCAGATTAGCACGATGGCCGTACCATAGCTCGTAGGATGTGCGGTGGCCTGGGAGGGTGGGCCGTGTGGGATGCGGTTCCAGACCCATGTCATGTACGCCATCCCCTTGATGGCAAAGATATCAGGCATGGCGCTGTCGGCGCGCATGGCATGTACAGCATCCTCCATGGTGCGATTCTAGCGTTCCGAGACAACGTTCTGCTTGGGGGTGGCGTGAGCGTAGAGGTTGTGGAAGACACCTAGCTCGCCATGTTGCCTAACGGAGAGGTTGTGGAAGACACCTAGCGGAGAAGTAGCACGCCATGTTGCTGAGGTACTTGCCGCCACGGTCAAAGTGTGTAGCTGGCCTAGCGTTCAGCCATGACCAGCAAGACGCAGACAACAATGACATTGTCGCATTCTGATACAGACTATAAACCCAGCGCATGCGCATGAAGTCATCAATCAGTGTCAAAATGTAGCGGCCATGGTTCTCATGGAAATGGATAGGGAGCGGACCCATGAGGTTGGAGTGGACGAGCTCCAGGGGCCGACAAGCCCCGGAGACTGACTTAGGGTAGGTGGACCGGTGTATTTTGCTTTTGGCACAGGACAGGCAGTCCATCGTGGACGGCGCCTCGAAGGATGCCGCATCAAGACAGAGAGCAGGCTAAGTGCGGATCAGCTTGTCCACAACCCCTAGATGCACAAGACAGAGGCAACGATGGAGGAGGCGGTGGTGCTCAAGGGATAGAGCATCAGCGACAAAGAAACACATACTGGGAGAGGGAGGAAGGAGGTGGGAACTGGTGGGCGACCCGGAGATGTGGTAGAGATCATCAATGATCGTCCCACTGAGGACGGTCTTTTGGGTGCCGCGCACAAAGATGCGAGCATCGGCAGCTGTGTGTGTGCCACCAAGGCCCATATTTGTGCAAGCACGGACAGACAGCAGGCTTGAGTTCAAGATTAGGGATAAAGGACCTCGGAAATGTACAACGGACCAGCTGGCCCGTTCAATTGCACAACCCCAACACCCTGGACAGAGGCCTCATGGCCAGCTACAGTGCCGACAGAGTGAACGGCACCAACGGGATGCAAGACAACAATGACGTCACAACGGCACGTCATGTGATGGGTGGCACCAAAGTCAATGACCCAGGTGGCATCCGTGACACGCGTACAAGAGGTAACATGGCACTCGGTGATGAAACAGGGCACGTCAGCAGAGCGCTAGGCGGGCAATGTAGCAAGGTAAACATTGGAGCCCACATGGGAAGCATACAACTAGGACACATCATGAGGACCGGCATGCGCAAACCACTGTACAAGGGCACCTCCACTGGCATCATCACCCAACAGGACAGACAATCCACAGGCTATAGGACCCCTCATCTCAGTCAATCCACTCGCACCTCCTTGAGATGAGCGTAGGGCAAGAAGCTGGTGTAGCTCAGCGATTGTCTTGTCCCGGTTGGCAAGCGCCTGGTCGCGAGGGTCGGCTTGGTTGGTCGATGTGGCTATGGGCTGCTCTAGGATTGGTGTGGTTGTGGCGCCCGAGTGGGCGATCACGCCGGATGTCTGGCGCATGTGTGCCTCGTGCACGTGCCACAGTCTGCGGGTGATCTTCGTCCAGTCCAGTGGGCGGCCCATCAGGCGAGTGCAGTCGTGGTAGGAGTTACCATTGCCGTAGTTGAAGCATAAGAGCCGGCGACCCCAGTGCTCCGGGAGCCAGTGCTGCCACAGCTATTGCTGCAACTACCGATGCTACTCCTGCGGCTGAAGCTATTCGCGCTGGTGCTGGCGCTTGTCCCACCACTGTTGTTGCCACCGGTGAACGACTTGTGGCCCTTCTTCCCCTGAGCTGGTGCTGATGTTGCTGCAGGCAGTGGAGAGGAGGACGCTACAGCAACTGCTGCTAAAGTAGTGCTACGACAGGCGCTGTTCGCTGCGTCTACGCTGGAGACCTCCAAGAAGTGGAGAGTGGCCTAGCACAACAACGTCTCGTTACTCCCCATGTCGCGTAGCAGAGACTGGTTGAAGCCGGTGAAGACGCATGCATAGTCAGGGTGGATGCCATAGAGAATGATGTGGAGGAGTGCGTACTGTGTAGGGGCATCGTCTTCGAGGTCCTCATGCAATTGGATCGCCCGGCTCCACTAGTTAGGTCCGGACTCCTGAGGAGTCTGGCAGAGGCAGTTGAATGCAGCGAGGTGCTCTGATGTCAGGGCCAAGGTGGTGCCCTTGATGAGGGTGACGGCCAGTGCCCACATCGTGCAAGGGTTAGCTCCCGTGCCAGTCAGTGGATTGCGAAGGAAGCGGCTGAAGTCCTTGGTGTAGGCCGGGCAACCTTCATCAGGACATAGGCGGCGCGGACTGCCATCAGCGTTTGGGCAGAGTTAGATGCCTGGTCACGGGTGAAGTTTTATGCAAGCCCCCCCTCGCTCATGGCCCACATGTAGAAGCTTGGCTCCAAAGATTTGTAATCGTCCCCAGTCCGGAAGACGGGTGCGTCCAACTCAAGCCACTTGGGTGGCTTGACCGTCGGCAAGGCAAGAGCCGAAGCCACTGTAGGGCGAGGCGTAGAGGAGGCAACCCCCTTGCCGAGACGAGCCCGTAGAGCTAGCTCCTCAAAGCTCAGGGGGCAGCGAGCCTGGCCCAGGCCGAGGTCGGCGCTGGAGCCCATGCCCCGGAGGCCGGCATTTGCCTCACGCGCTCTGCGGCGTGCCTCCAAGCGCAAGAGGCGTGCACGTAGCAAGTCCTCATCCTCATCCCACAGTCGGAGAGGGCCTCAACTACCTCCTCAGCAGGGCTGCCGGAGGCGAGGTGGTCCTCGCTTAGGTCCGCTGACTGTCGCTGCTGCTGGGGCAGGAAGCCCTTGATCAGGTCTTACAACTCAGCGGCCTGCTTTGTCAGCGTCTTGCAGCTCTCGGCCTGCAAGTCGGCCAACGTGCACATTTGACGCGCCAAGGTCATCGGACTGGGAGGTAGCTATCACTGCTGCTGCAGTAGCTGTTGCTGCTGCCGCCACCGTTGCTGCTGCTGTTGCGGCTGCTGCTGCTGCTGCTGCTGATGTTGCAGCTGCTACTACTACTGCAGTTGCTGCTGCTGCTGCTGCTATGGTGAAGTTGGCGGCGGCCGGCCCTGGCTACTGACAGAGCTGCCCTCGGCAGCTGCGTCGTTGGTGGTACTGGCAGGGGTTTGCTTTGGCATGACGGGTGGGCACTACTACTTAGTATGGGTCCAAACGTCAATTTATCAGAATCACAAACCATTGGTGTTTCTTGAGGATTTGGAACGCTGGTAACACATGATGTTTCAGCCAAAACTTTGGCTTAGTATTGGTGTTGACGTCATCATCACCTACAATGATGACGTCAGCATGAAGGTTGTCCAAATGAAATGTCATTTGGAGTGATTATGCAATAAAGGATGCTGAATACAATGGCTATGATTTAATACAAAAAACCTTAAACAAAGTCAAAACATCACCGTTTTATTTTCAAACCAAAATTTGGGAAAATTTGAGATTTGAGAGCATTGTTTCATTTCCTCGAGCCTAGAGGACATGAAATGAGGCGAAAGTGGAAGTGATGGATAAGGTTTTGCAAGAGCTTTCTAACAAGCTCTTACACGCCAAAAATGGTGGTCAAATGGGGCAGTTCCACTCTCTCACGTCCGGGAGGGGTGGTATGTGTGACATGAGTGAAGCTTCTGGGACCCTTCACAGACTCCTTCTCAACATCACATGCCCCTACTATTGCTGAGAGGGTTGGGAAACTCTTGGCTGCCCCGTGGTAGTGGGATGGTGATGTGGTTGCATGGGCGTCTCCGTTGTTGCAATGTGCTACGGCGGATCACCGTGGGTTGGTGGGTCCTCCCTGGACCGTGGCTTTAGCCGTGACTCTCACTATTGCTCTCATTGCTCCGTCTCTGCTGTGTAGTTCAGCGGGGAATGCCTCGCCGCTCTCATACCATGACAGAATGCATGCAAGCGGGTGCTGGGCAGTAAGGCAGAAATCAACTGCAAGGACTGACTAGCACGATGCATCAAGCAGGTGCTCGGTGCCATCATGTTGGTGGCTTCTTTGCCACCCTTTTTGCTGCCTTCGTTCCCACTGCTTCCGCCGTCTTCCTTCTTTGGCGACCTGCACTCTCTTGCCCAGTGCCCAGGTTTGCTGCAGTTGCGGCAGTTGCCTTGTCGCTTGGGAGCCTTGCCGCCATTGTTGCCTCCGCCGCCATCGCTTCCGCTTGTGCCTATCTGACCAGAGGCTGACCCTTTGCTCCCGCAGCCACCGTAGCAAGCGACATAGGCTGAGAAGTTAGCCTCACTTCCGATGCGGTGCATGGCCTCGTTTCGCACGTACTCGGACATTGACGTGTACGTCAGGTCATCGTCCTTCCAACCTCCCATGACGGTGATCATTGGGCTCCAGCTCTCCGGTAGCGCCATGAAGAGGATCATGAACTGCATGTTTTCTTCAAGGTCCCAGTTCATGTGGCGAGCCTCGCCAAGGAGTCCTTCAAACTCCTATAGGAAATCAGGGATTGATTCACCCTCATTCACCCGCATGCTGATCAGCCGTTGTGGGATGAATAATCTCTTCGTAGGGGAGGTGGATTGGTGCACACGCTTGAGCTTGTCGGAAGCTTCGGAAGCCAGCGTGCACCTGGCAATGATGGGAACATACTTCTTAGCAATCGCATTGCTGAGGAATGACATGACAATATCCTTCCGTTCCATCCATGCCTCGTGCTCCGGTGAGCCCACTGTAGGGACCTGCTCCTCTGCCTTCAAAAGCTTGATGAGGCCGTGCACTTTCATTGCCAGCTCAAACTGCCATCTCCAAAGGGGGAAGTCAGTCCCCTCGAGAATGGGGATTGCTCCCAAGGGTCCAAGACCTTGTGGCAGTGACGTAGCACTCACATTTGCTCCAGTGGTCTGCCCTGTATTAGCCACTGTTGAGTTTGAGGACTGCCCTGCGGCAGCCCCCACTCCTCTCAATGGGTCAACCATTTTTGTTGCCCTTGTCTGTTTCCCACGTCTCTGCTGCGTTAAGGCCGATGTAGGCTGATGTTAGCTGATGTTTGCTACCGGTTTTAGGATGCACATCCGTTGCTTACCCCTCCAGCCGATGTTCACCTGCAGACAGAGAACATTTTTGCACCAACACACCCAGGGTATTGCCACCAAGGGCAGAGCTTGTCCTGGTTGGGAGACAATGGTCGTGCCTCCAAGGACAGAGCTTGTCCTTGGTCCCTGTGTGCTGAGTGCAGACCAAGCCGTTGGAGCAGTTGAAGCTGATGGAGCTGATGGAGCTGATGGAGCCATCGTGTGCACCTGGAGAGAGCGTACCAGAGTTGAGCGAAGCGTGCCTTACAACTGGTTAGTGTAGGCCCATAACCCTTTGTCAACCGGCCTGAGGCAAACGGACCAGAAAACATGGCTGACACAATAGCACCTGCCGTCTGCTCCTAGCAATTCAACTAGGAGAAGATATCACCCTCAGGATCACGGTTCCACACTAAGCAGTTCCTAGGCAATCACTTGCTAGCAACTGTGTCCACTTAACACTTGGTCACTTTCGTGCGAGGTGCTAGTCAAAGATTAACTCCTGGGGGCTTAGACCAACCAGTGTCTTCTCTATACTGTTCCTTAGTTGGACAACTCTGTGAGGAGCATCTAAGGCCAGATTGTGTAATTAGAATGAGGAATGAGCCTGGTACATATAGTCCTAGGCCTGACTTCTAAGGTGTGTTGGTAGTGTCACTTTTAGGGTGGTCACTCCACACAATCTCACCAATCCGCCAATTGGCGCATCCACTGACCGCCTCTTTGCTTGGTGACATGGAGGAGGAGAGCTTGCAGTCAGAGGGCATGGGGGTGCTGACGGGCTTGCAGTCCTCCATGTTGTAGTGCTTCAAGACGTCCATGATGTACTTGGTCTGGTTGAGCTGGATGGTGCATGCTTTGCGGTTGCGGTGAACAGCAATCCCGAGGTACTACTCGAGAGGTCCCATGTCCTTCATCTTAAATCTGCTGGCCAGATTCTTCTTGAGGTCCGTGAGGGCCTCCTGCGAGGAAGAACACATGATAAGATTATCCACGTACAACGCCACAAGTAGCAAACCACGTTCCTCCTTCCGCATATAGACGCTGGGGTCATTCTTGCAATGTGCGAAGGAGATCTCAGCCATGAAGCTCTCCATCTCCTTGAACAAGATCCGTGGGGCCTGTACAACGCCTTCACCAGCTTGCACACCTTATCCTCGGGTGCTTTAACACCTTCCGGTACCTCCATTAGCACCTCTTTGTCGTGCTTTTCATAAAGGAAGGTTGTCTTCACATCGATCTGGTGGATCTCAAGGTCTTTGGCGGGAGCGACAGCAAGCAAGGACCTGATGGAGGCAAACGTGACGACCGGTGCGAAGGTCTCATCGTACTCAGACCCTGCGCGCTGTGAGAATCCTTTTGCCACGACCCTTGCCTTGTACTTGTCAATGATATCATCTCGCTTCCGCTTCAACCAAAGCACCCACTTTGAGCCCACCACGTGAGCGTTAGTAGGTCGGTACACCAACACCCATGTCCCATTTTCTTCGATGGACGCGAGCTCGCTGTCCACCGCCTCCTTCCACTTGGCCGCATCGGGCCTTGCCAGCACCTCAGCCACAGTGAGCGGCTTTCCCTGCGCTAAACAGGACTAGCTCAGTCTAGTCCAGCATCCGGTGTCAGCGGCGTACTTTGGAGTTTGTTTTCTTTGTCGTGTGCTCCGACGTTGCATTGCCGGTGGATCTTTGCAATATTGTTGCTCCTGTACTGTTGGCTGCCCTGGAGTTCTGTGTTCCTCTTTTGAAGAGCCACTGGCCTCCGAGCTGGTCTCAGAGGCCTCGGACGTCTCTGACTCTGTGTCGGAGCTCGCCGCTGCGTCAACCTATGCATCCGCTCCCCCTGCCACACCACTCTTCTTCACGGCCTGCCGCACTGGCACCCCTTGCCAGTTTTCAGGAGCTTGATCTCTTGACTCTAGCAGCACCAACCTCTCTCCCTATTTTGGAGCTTGCGTGGGATCAAGCATCTCTTCCTTGCCTGGTTTCCTTTGGTTAAAGGTTACATCCTGGCTGGTGATGAGTCTTCTTCCTGCCAGGTCCCACAAGCGGTACGTCTTGTGGGTCGTCTCATAGCCCACCATAACGCACTTTCGCGCTCTTGCATCCAGCTTACCGGCACCCTCACCCGCCTGGACCTTTGCCCATGCGGTGCAGCCGAAGACTTTGAGGTGTGATGCATCCGGCTTCTTCCCTGACCATACTTCTTGTGGCGTCATCTGTTGCTTGCCCTTTTTCTTTCCGCGCCTGCCCAGGGTAGCCGCAGGAGCCAGGTTGACGAGATAGCATGCCGTTCTTGCTGCTTCTACCCAGAACCGTGGTGGAAGCTTTGTATCAAAGAGCATGCTATGCACCATGCCAAGGATGGTCTGATTCATCCATTCGGCAACACCATTGCTCTGCGGTGTGTAAGGCGTTGTGGGCTGGTGGTTGATCCCATGTTGCCGCAACCAGCCCTTGCATGCCTCATACTCTCCACTGTTGTTGCTCCGCATTGCTTTGACTTTCTTTCCAGTGTGCCGCTCCACCATGGCGACAAACTCATGCAGCTTTTCTATGACCTCTCCCTTTGTTTTGAGGAAGAAGATCCACACTTTGCAGCTGTGGTTGTCGATGAAGGTCAGGAAGTACTTGCTACCACCGTTTGACGCCGTGCGAAAGGGTCCGCACACGTTGGTGTGAATCAGGTCAAGGGTTGATTCTAAGCGGTGACCGTTGTGCTCAAAGCGTGTTCGCTTGGTCTTGCCTTGAAGGCAAGGTTCACACAGGCTGCCATACCCAACCGCATCCTTCTTGCAACCATCCATGCTGTGGACCAGCTTTTGCTGCTGGATGACTTGGAGTGTAATGTTTGCAACATGCCCAAAGCGTCTATACCATAGATTGGCGTCTTCGTCCTTTGCGGCAGAGGATGGCTTTTCAGTTTTCGTTGGTGTGCTCTCTTGCGGTGGTGCCGAGACCACTGCCTCCGCTACACCCGCATGACCCTCGTCTTCCAAGATCTTTCTTGTCGTTGTCTGCAATACGTAGAGCCCGTCAACCCATAGAACCTGTGACACAAGATCTTTGTTGTCGTAGAGGACCTTGATGTACTCGTTCCTGGCAATGACTGCCTTCTTCTGTGTGAACACCACCGTCATGTTGTTTTGTGTTGTATTTGACACGGACAGGAGGTTTGCCGCAAACGAGGACATGTAGACCATGTCATGTAGCCGTAGATCCTTCTCCACACCATTGAGGCTGATGCTCACCAGCTTGTCTCCTACACCCGTTGCGTTCATAACGCTACCGTTCGCGCATCTGAACCGCCGCTCGGTGGGGCCAATTGAGACAAATCCAGCCTGGTCGTTGCTGGAGTTATGATTGGTGCCGGAGTCGAGCCCGAAAGCTCCTGGCCTGAGCAACACTGCTCCCTTTTCCGGAGGCGTGCTCTGTGCCATCATGTTGGTGGCTTCTTTGCCACCCTTTTTGCTGCCTTTGTTCCCACTGCTTCCGCCGTCTTCCTTCTTTGGTGACCTGTACTCTCTTACCCAGTGCCCAGGTTTGCTGCAGTTGCGGCAGTTGCCCTGTCACTTCGGAGCCTTGCTGCCATTGTTGCCTCCGCCGCCACCACTTCTGCTTGTGTCTTTCTGTCCAGAGGCTGACCCTTTGCTCCCGCGGCCACCGTAGCGAGCGGCATAGGCTGAGAAGTTAGCCTCACTTCTGATGTGGCGCATGGCCTCGTTTCGCACGTACTGGGACACTGGCGTGTACGTCAGGTCATTCTCCTTCCAACCGCCCATGATGGTGATCATTGGGCTCCAACTCTCCGGTAGCGCCATGAGGAGGATCATGGCTTGCATTTTTCTTCAAGGTCCCAGTTCATCTGGCGAGCCTCGCCAAGGAGTCCTACAAACTCCTGTAGGAGATCGGGGATTGATTCACCCTCATTCACCCGCATGGTGATCAGACATTGTAGGATGAATAATCTGTTCGCAAGGGAGGTGGATTGGTGTACACACTTGAGCTTGTCGTAAGCTTCGGAAGCCAGCATGCACCCGGCAATGATGGGAACATACTTCTTAGCAATCGCATTGCTGAGGAATAACATGACAATATCATTCCATTCCATCCATGCCTCATGCTCCAGTGAGCCCACCGCAAGGATCTGTGTTGAAAAATTGCCCCTCCGCATGCCCAAGTGCGGCGCCGGGAGGCGCCGACGAGCTGCCAGAAAATGGAAACGCGGCTCCGGCGGATCTGGAGACTCAAAGATTACTCGGATCCAAAAATGGAGGATTTCCCCTGAGGTTTGACGAGTTGATGAATCCGGTGGAAGTTGTTTCGCTGAAATCGGACAAGTATCGAGGGAGATATGGCCTTCTAAAGTTGGGGTATGCGCAGCGGCTCTGGGAGCCGGCTGCGACTCGAAATCCGGTCGATAATCGACCGGACCGAGTAACAAAAATACCATCTGGAGAAAATGCTCCGATAGGCCTGCCGAGGCGTCCAGTGGATGATCTACCTGATCCGGCGGATCATCCACCGGATCCAGAAGTGCAGGTTGTTACTGAGGGACTTAGCCAAAATCCTTGCTCGACGTCCGAATCTCAGTAGTACGTTTTGTTACTCGGGGACTTAGTCAAAATTCTTACTGCAGGTCCGCGGACATGTTTCGAACCTCGTCACACCCCATCACCAAATGCGACCCAAAAGTGGGAAGGGTACTTGGAAACAGTGCAGGAGACCCCCACACAATGTGCAATGAAACATGCGCCTTGGGAAAGGCGTTTCACACGTGAATGAAGGCGCCACGGCGAGTGGCGGCGTCAGGCTTCTGTGTGGGTGAGACCTGCGCTTTTGCAAGCATAACTTGTGCCACACTTGGCCAAATTGCGCACCGTTTGGTGCGTTGGAAACCTCATGACTAGCCCTATAAATGTTGTGATCATGTCCATGTTAAAAAACTAACGCAAAACGACGTTATTCCCTTCGCAAAATGACTGTCTCTAAATTCCTGGTCACATAGTGTGAGGCGACCAGAAAGCTCACGCTCAGTCTCAGATTCGCCCAAAATAGTAGACGTGAACTACTAGAGATGATCAGACAAATGTCGGGACCGCACCACGCGGATCTCATCCTGACAACCTGCTCCTCTGCCTTCAAAAGCTTGATAAGGCCGTGCACTTTCATTGCCAGCTCGAACTACCATCTCCAAAGGGGGAAGTCAGTCCCCTCGAAAATGGGGATTCCTCCCAAGGGTCCAAGACCTTGTGGCAGTGACGTAGCACTCACATTTGCTCCAATGGTCTAACCTGTGTTGGCCACTGTTGAGTTTGAGGACTGCCCTGCGGCAGCCCCCACTCCTCCTAATGGGTCAATCATTTTTGTTGCCCTTGTCTGCTTCCCACGTCTCTACTGCGTTGAGGCCGATGTAGGCTGATTTTAGCTGATGTCTACTACCGGTTTTAGGATGCACATCCGTTGCTTACCCCTCCAGCCGATGTTCACCTGTAGACAGAGAATATATCTACACCAACACACCCAGGGTCTTGCGACCAAGGGCAGAGCTTGTCCTGGTTGGGACACAAGGGTCGTGCCTCCAAGGGCAGAGCTTGTCCTTGGTCCTTGTGTGCTGGGTGCAGACCAAGCAGTTGGAGCTGATGAAGCTGATGGAGCTGATGGAGCTGATGGAGCCATCGTGTGCACCTGGAGAGAGCGTACCAGAGTTGAGCGAAGCGTGTCTTACAACTGGTCAGTGTGGGCCCATAACCCTTTGTCAACCAGCCTGAGGCAAACGGACTAGAAAACATGGCCAACACAATAGCACATGCCGTCCACTCCTAGCATTTCAGCTAGGAGAAGATATCACCCTCAGGATCACGGTTCCACACTAAGCAGTTCCTAGGCAATCACTTGCTAGCAACTGTGTCCACTTAACACTTCGTCACTTTCGCGCGAGGTGCTGGTCAAAGACTAACTCCTGGGGGCTTAGACCAACCAGTGTCTTCTTTATATTGTTCCTTAGTTGGACAACTCTATGAGGAGCATCTAAGGCCAGATTGTGTAATTAGAATGAGGAATGAGCCTGGTACATATAGTCCTAGGCCTGGCTTCTAAGGTGTGTGGGTAGTGGCACTTTTGGGGTGGTCACTCCACACAACCTCACCAGTTCGTCAATTGGCGCATCCACTGACCGCCAAGTGGCGCACTCTCCTCATGCATGGAGAAATGTATGAGAAACATCCCCTGTGCTTGAAGGTCAAAAACCTCTTGCGCACATCAAGGCTCGATCGCAGGACCTGTTGTCCCTAAGTCCAACATGCTATCCGTTGCGCTACACTTCTTGTGTCTCTCTTGGACTTGCACCACGAACAAAGTTTGGGGGACTTACTCCAAGGGAACAGTGCATGCCCAACCTGTCCGTCAAGCCATAGCAGTAGCCATGGGGCATAGAAGAACAACACCACCAACTATGGAAATGTATCCTGTTCTCCTTCGGGCATCAGAGTCATGCACCCAGTCATTGTCACTGAAACCGTTGACAAGTACTGATGGCTACACATGAAAGTACAACCAGGTGCGAGGCGTGGAGAGTGTGTACCGCACTACCCATAACGTCGCCTGAAGATGGCATTCTTGAGGACACTGGGAGAATTGGGAGAGGAATTTCACAGCAAATGCAACATCAGCAGAAGTGGTGGTAGTAGGAGACAATGACTCTGAGATATTCTGTCACGTCCACCATCTCCCCCAGCTTTGATGGCTCCAAGGACTTTAGTAGTGGTTGACCCACTGGGGTCATGGGTGTTAAAGCCGTGGGGACAGATGTGAGAAGTGGTCCAAACCACTCCCCTAGGCTGCGGACGTATGCAGCTTGGTACACGTTCAAGGTATTACATGAGTGGTCACGCTCTAGCTCCATGCCCAGAAAGACACGAGCTAAACCAAGGTCCTTCATATTGTATGCCGACTGTAGAAGAGAATTTGCAGCTTTGACAGATGCGACGTCAAGAGAAGCAATCAAGAGATCGTCCACCTAGACAAGGATGGAAGCAAGTGGCTTAGTGGGGGCACTGAGGAATAGGGCAGGATCTACAATGCTTCTTCGAAAGCCTCCCATTTCTAGAGTTGTAATCTCTTGGTTCTAGCAATGTGGGGACTGCTTAAATCCATAGAGGGCCTTGCACAAATGCCAAACTCGATTTTTGCCATGCCGGGTGGTTGTACCATGTAGATTTCCTCATCAGGTTTTCCACAAAGAAAGGCATTGTTGACGTGCATCTGTTCAAGTTCCCAGTCACCCTAGGCCGCTAGAGTGAGCAGTGCCCTAGCAGTGGTGTAGAGACCCACTGGAGTAAATGTCTCATCGAAGTCAACCCCAGGGATTGGAGAGAAGCCCTTTGCCGTGAGGCATGCCTCGTACCATTCAACGATGTTGTCAAGGTTCAGCTTGCGCCGATGCACCCAGTTGGCGGCTACTGCTTTGCGGTCCAGTGGGAGGTCGACCAGTTCATACTCAGACAGAGTATCAAGTGTGGCTTTCATTGCCTGCTCCCACACAGGGGAGTCGGTCGCTGTGCGGGCAACCTGCATGGACAAGGATTTTGGTTGAAGAGGAGAGAGACCAGTAGGAGCAAACCACGAGGCAACATACTCAGCCACAGAAGAGGCAAGGGCTAGCGGAAAATCCTGCTTTGTGAGGGAGTAGCCAAGGGTAGTATTGGGGTGCACCACACATGCAGCAATGGGCAACACGGTAGTCACGAGGCCAAGAGCACAAAGCTAGGATCACCAGAGACAATAGGACAAGAGTGAGACGGAAGTGCCCTGAGACGGCCACCGTGCATGTAGGGTGAGACAGTAGGCATAGAGGAGATACGTGGATCAGAGGCAAGAAGAGGCGCATGAGCCACAAAGGGCACAGGAGGCGACAAATCTGCAGGAGAGTCAGGGTGTAGAGGTGCGAAGCAGGTGTAGCAAAGGTTGCAGAGAGAGCTGGGGGTGCAAAAGGAGCGGATGGCTCAGAGGGAGCAGAGGGTGCAGAGGAGGCAGAGGGCTTAGAGGAGATGGAGAGCTTAGAGGATGTAGAAGGCTTAGAGGAGATGGAGGGCTCAGAGGATGTAGAGGACTCAGAGGAGACAGAGGGCTCAGAGGATGAAGAGGGCTCAGAGGAGGCAGGGGGTGCTGATGGACGCATTGAGGGGAGACCAGAGGACCGAAAGGGAGGAGAGCCACGCCCACCATGAGGAGGCGAAGAGAGGGACCCGGCCGCAAAGGGAGGGACGTCGTACTCAAACAAGTGCTAAACAAAGAGCGCATCGTGAGACTGAAGAACACAACAGCGAGCAGGATCCCAAAAACACCATGCCTTGGAGAATGGCTACACGCTAAGGAACACACATAGACGGCCACGAGGGAAGAGTTTATTGTCTCGTTGGTCAGTTGGGAGCCACATGGAGGCAAGGGAACCCCATACACAAGCAAGACAAAGATCAGCATGACACCCTATCCAACGCTCAAAGGGCGTGACAGTGTGAGGGAGGGGACCATGAGGGACACGATTCCAGACCCATGTCATGCAGGACATGGCCTCAAGGACAAAGAGTGGGGACTGCCCAGAGGCGGAGAGAAGGGTGTGCACTTCGCCGGCGAGGGTACAATTCCAATGCTCGGACATGCCGTTTTGCTGAGGAGTGTAGGGAGTAGAGGACTCAATGCGAACAACACGTGGCTTAAGGAAGCGAGAGGTGGGGCCAAAGAACTCACCACCCTGGTCGGTGTTAAAAGCACATTAAGGACGAAGGAAGGCTCGTCTAACCTAAGGAGGCCAGGTTTCAAGGACATCAGTGGCATCGCTCTTGTGGCAAAGAGAAAAGCTCCATCTGTAGTAAGAGAAGTCATCAGTCAAGCAAAGCATGTAGTGACCAAGGCCACCAAGAAAGTCATGAGGCAATGGACCCATGACAATATCACGAACGAGGTGAAGGGGATGAAAGGTGGTGGAATCAGCCACCGTAAAGGGAGAACGATGCATCTTGCCATTGGCGCAGTCAAGACAGGCAGAGGAGCATGGAGGCGTAAATGTGGCAGCGTCAAGACCAACAACAGGGCCAAGGCGGAGGAGATGATGGATGGCCGCGGTGTGGATATGTCAGAGGTGACAATGTATGAGGTCTGAATGCGTAGGAGATAAGGAGGGTGCGACATGAACAAGGACAGAGGCAGCGGAGGACGGAGGCAACGTGAGAGGAACACGGAACAAACGGTCACAACGCACACCACGGAGGAAAACATGGCCAGAGGAGTAAAGAGTAAAAGTGGCAATTCCATGGTTGGAAAAGAAGTCCATGCGTTGGCTGTCAAGGGTGGTCACGGAGAGAAGACATACTTCAAGGTCAGGCACGTAAAGCATTTCAGGGAGGTACACAGTCCTACCAGGACCAACAAAGCGCAAAACGCCAACAACTTGAACAGGGAGAAGGTGGCCAGTTCCTGCTGTGCTTCTAGTCCTTGTTCCAGCTATTCCTCTACTTTGCGGTGGGCCACCTGTGCCTTGCTAAGGGTAGCTTGCAATACCTCTATGGTTTCTTCTGGACCTGGCATGATGAGAAAATGAGATGGAGCACAAGAGAATGGGGTAAGGAGGAGAGGGGTGCTCACCAGATGAGCACCAGGGAAGTCGTGCAAAGAGGGGCAGCACCACTTCGGCCGTGGAGGAGAACAGTACAGTTATTGATACAGCAATGGCCACCGTCAGACAGAGGAGACCAGTGATGGTGGCGCCTGCAACTAGTGCTGTTGCCAACGCAACAAGCACACCTGTGGTGTTGTGGTGCATGAGATCACAAGGTGCACCTGTCAGAGTGAGAACAGCTACTGCCGTTGATACGCGAATGGAGCCGACGGTGCTTGCAGTAGCGTCTGCTGCAGGGGATGCCGCTTTGGCGTCAGCGGCAGCGGCTGCTGTAATATGCGTGGCGATGTTGGCGACGGTGGCAGCGAGAAGGGAGAGAGGCGTTGTTGCCTGTGGGTAGGCCTCAGCCACTCTTCTCTCAATGGTCTGTGTGGGTGCCTTGCTGGCATGTGCCGTGGCGGAGAAGGTGGAGGCTGCACCTGCTGCCGCGTCGAGGATGGCGCCGTCCAAACTAATGTCGTCGGTGTGGATGGGGAGGACAAGGATCACACCGGGCACCTCTCGTGCTGTGGCCGAACCGGTAGTGTCAACTGTAGTTACTGCTATAGTTGCGGCTGCTGTTGCGGCTGAAGCAAGGGTAGAGTCCAGTGCAGGATTGGAAGTAGGTTTCCCACGGGGAGGTTTCATACCTGAGGGACGGGAAGGAGACAGTGGGAGATTGTCAGTAGTGTAGACTTGGCGGTCAACTTCACGTTCAGCTGCATTGGCTGCTGCGATGTCCTTGCGTTAGTAGGCGTTGTTGATCATGCGAAACCAGAGTGGCGTGTCGTCGTCGTCATTAGGGTGCGAGGGATTGTCAAACGCATGCCAATCTTCCTGCCCATGGTTAGCGTAGCGTGCAACTGTGCGAGGAGAGTCCAACTTGTCATCAGGGGATCTATCCAATGGTGATGAGTCTAGCATGGCAGGCTGTCTGGCTGCTATCGCAGCTGAGGTTGTCTCCGAGAGCTGTCGGGGCATGGACCCGTCGTGGCGGCTAGAGGGCTGTTGCGTATATTGAGTCACAGGTCCCAGATTGAATAGTGGGAGGGGGTTGCCCTTGCGCTCTGATACCGGTAGCTGGTAGGAAAACTCCAAGTTGGACACATAGATCGTGTGGTTAAGTGCTAGAGAGAATCGAATTCCATGGATGTGGTTAGCTTGACTTGCAGAAGTTAGGTCACAAGAGAGACACAAAGATTAAGTACAGGAAGAGAGAGTATAAGACTGATGAGTGCACGCCGGTGCCGAGCAGTCGCTCGAGCCGAAGTGCACTGCCACCTGGGGGTCAAGCCTGCCTACTCGGAACTAACCGAGGGTGGCTTCTCACAAGTGCACAGCCAATGGCTGACACGGTGGTCCTTGAAGGATCAGCACCTAGGAAATCATGCAACTCCTCCGAACACCCAGAGGCAAGTCACAATGATGCAGGGATCGGCAGTCAGAATGTACAAACCCTAGCATCAACCACATCAAAGCAAGATAGTCAAATGACGGCCATTCATGTGCGAAGGATACTCCTGGGTAGAGCGTTAGCTCCTTCATGTAGCCAGAGCCATCAGTGTGGGAGCGCTCAAGTGACGTCTCCCAAGGGAAGGCCATAGTACTTTAATCTGAACATATGTGTGTACCATGAAGAGAGATACAAGAGGACATAGAGATGTGAGTGGCCAACAAGACTTCAACACTCACATGAAAGAGAGGGGGAGTAATCATCCATTGTGAGACAAGTTGGAACCAAAGACAAACAATATGAGTTACGAAGTGCGAGGTGCTAAGAGAAAATTGGTACTAAACTAGCGGTGAGATTGCATGTGTTGGAGTTGTTGGTGTGTCAGTCATGGACACATGATGAAACTTGGGCTGTAGCTGCTAATGAAGGTTGTGCTTGCGATGGAACGGAGACACGGGAGAAGGTGGGAGATTCTCACAAGTGACACACGCCATGGATGTGGAAGTGTTTTGCCTTTTAATAAAACATCACAACCATGACAAGAGTAGGGGCTTGGAGAGTGAGAGTCTAAACACAGGTGAGTGCACACCCACACTCAGCACCCGCTCAATTGAACATGCACCACCACTCGGGGATCAAGCCCGACCTCTCGGGATTCACCAAGGATGGCTTCTCACCAGTGCAGGGCCAGAGACCGACATGGTGGCCCCCTAAGGATCAGCACCCGGGACAACATACAACTCCACCAAAATATGCACAGGCAAAAAAACATGATGCAGGCAATGGCAGTAAGAATATACATGGCCTAGATTCTACCACATCCTAACAAAATAGTCATGAGTGAAACACTTGAAGGAAGCTGGTTATGCGAGAAGGCATCCCTAGGGAGTAAGATTACTGCATGATGAGGCCGATATCAGCAGCCACAGTGACCTTGAACGGTGCCTCCCTAGGTGTCTCCATGATCACTCAATCTCCACATGTGTTTGCGAGCATGTATGGTGAGGCAAGAGGGCATAATTGATGTGAGTGGTTGACAACAGGACACAGCTTCAATACTCCCGCATGACCCGCAGACAATCAACGTACATGCATCAATGAAATGGCACACGCAATAGTGCATAGGAATGGTGGTGTGAACAAAACAGGAGAACACCAAATGCACGTCACCCGGGGTCATGGGGACATGCTGTAGGAAGTAAAGCATACTAGGAGGAGCAGAGATACGTGAAGGGGGAAATGACAACTGCTTGAGAGAGTTGGGAACGCACATGGAGAACCCACGTGAAAAAGCAAGTGACAGCCAAGAGAGGTGAGTCACTCAAGAGAGGATAAGATCGAGCGAGCAGCGTGCTCGCTCTCGCTCTCGCTCGAGTCCTCATCTCCAGCAAGAGGCAGCCTTGGGCGTCGAACCTGTTTTCCCCCCTTTTTGTTGTTTCGTCTTGTTTTTCTCACTCACACCGTAGTGAACCAACCACGGGTATAAACCCGGGTGACCTAGCTCTAGCAACAAGTTAGCAAGAGTCTATGCCACCAACAAGTCAGTGAGGACCTAAGTGATGCCATTGTCCTCATGGAACATGACCACATCTGAGTGACGGTGAATGCGCCGGCAGTAGAGAATCTTCTCGCTCAGTCACCTGCACCAGTGATGAGTGAGATGTTCAACGAGGCCAGAGGTCACAAGGTGTTTGAGACACAGAACCAAAACTCTCCCATGACCCACAGCCAACGCACAACGCACATTCACGCGAAAGTCACAAGGTGTGACAAAGAAAACGGTACACTAGCATGCACAGGAACAAGGACTCAACCGGGAGCATCATGAGCACACAACAAGCCGACGGCATGTACTGCAACCTTGAAGACATTGCTGCCGAGCGCCTTCGTGAGGAAGTCAGCTCTTTGCTGTCAAGTGTCAAACCAGACGATCTGGACATCACCTGCAGCCACTCTCTCCCTTACAACATGATGATCAGTATTGATATCCTTAGTGCGAGTGTGGTGCATGTCATCATGCTCAGCAATAGCCTTGGTGCTTTGCTTGTCACAATGCAGTGTGATGCAACAAAGAGGGACACACAGCTGTTGGAACAGATGCCAAAGCCAAATGCGCTCACACGTGCCTGCCCCAAGTGCAACATACTCAGATTCACTAAAGCTAAAAGTAACACAACCCTTTCTACAGCTTTTCCACAACACTACAGTTCCACCTACGAGAAAGATGTAACCAGTGCGGCTGTGCAAGTATCAGCATCATGGGCCCAGTCACTGTTTGTGTATCCATCAACCACGACTCACAGTTGTACTAGATAGCAAAGACCGGTGTGAGCAGTGGACAGAGTGTATCTAACAAAATGCAATGCAGCAAGTTCGTGCTCGGGGACACTATGAGAATTGTGCCAGAAATTTCACGGCAAAGGCAATGTCCGCCCTGGTCGTCGTCGCCAGGTACATGAGAGAGCCAATCACGTGAAGGTGATTTGTCACATCGATTAGCTCCCCCAGCTTTGACACATCTGGTTTCTTCAACAGCCTCTGCCAAGCTGGGGTCATGGGCATGGATGCTGTGGGCGTTGTCTCAAGGAGGGAGGCGAATCGCTCTCCCAGGCTCCAAACGTAGGTAGCCTGGTGAACGTGGAATACACGGCAAGAGCTGTCTCATTCCAGTTCCATGCCAAGGAAGTCATGAGCCGGTCCCAAGTCCTTCATCTTGTATGTGGAATATAGGAGTGCCTTCACCAATCTCACGACCCCCTGACTGGGTGACGCTATCAGCAATTCATCTACATAGACAAGGACGGCAACAAAAGGGGTTGACGGAGGAGTGACAAAGAGAGAGGGGTCAATAGTGCTTTTCTGGATGTGATCTCTTGGTTCCAGTGCCTGGGTGAATGTTTCAAGCCATAGACAGAATTCCGTAGTCGCCAAACTCTGTCAGTTCCATCAGAGAATCCAGGGGCCCGAAGCATGTAAATCTCCTTGTCCAACTGTCCATGCAAGAAAGCATTGTTGACATCCATCTGATTCAACTCCCAATCAAGGCTCAGCAAGGCTCGGGATGTGGTGTAAGAGCCAATTGGTGCGAATGTCTCGTCAAAATCGATGCCAGGGACTTGGGAGAATCCCTTGGCTTTGAGACGAGCTTTGTACTTGTCAAGCGTCTCGTCGAGCTTGTACTTGAGCTGGAACTCCCACCTTGCATCAATGGATTTGCGCCCTGGTGGCAGGTCAACCGGCTCGTACACAGTATGGTCGTCAAGGGCCTTCAGCTCGTCGCGTATCGCAGCTTTCCACTACTGTGCATCAGGAGCCGCAAGTGCCTGAAGCACCATGGTAGGCTCAGGTGACAGGGATGCAGTGCCAGTGGTCGCGTGACACTAAGCAACGGCGACAGTGGTAGTAGCAGCTATTGCACGCGTGTGCTCAGAGATGAGGAGGGTATACCTTAGGGTAGAGCTGGGATGAAAAACACCCACAGCTAGCCCTAGTGAATCCATCTATCCCTGGCAAAATGGGGGACTGAGCCGTTTGTGACCAAGAAGGACGGACAGACATTTAAAGGATACTGGAGGTGGGGTGGGGAATTGCATGGAAGCGCCCACCACGAACGAAAGTTGAGACAGGTGCAGCTCCATTGGGCTCTGCTAACAGAGGAGGGTCTGCCACAGCAGGAGGGACTAGACCAGATGAAAATGGAGCAGCGGGTGATGATGCAGACACAAATGCAAAGGAAGGCGAGGATGTGACCGGGGAGACTGGCGTACCCGACGAGCTGGATGACGAGGAAGGAAGGTACAGCGAGGCAGGTGGAGCAATTGAGCTTGATGACTGAGGGAGAGTCGAGGGTGCAGGCTGCGAGGTTGCAACTAGAGGGACTACAGTTGGGATAAGACCGACTTCTCCCCCCCAGACAAGATAGCGAAAGAAGGGAGACAGCAGTCAAAAGACGACCAAGGTCACGAAGAATGACCGACTCAAAGAACAATGCATCGCGGGATTCAACAACCCGCTGTCGCATGGGGTTCAAAAACCACCAGGCTTTGGACTGAGAGGAGACGTCCAAGCAAGGACACAGATGAACCCGAGAGAGCTTGCCATCGCGTAGGTCATCAAGTAGCCAGACGGAGGCAATACTGCACCAGACCCAAGCAAGACGAAGGTCAGCACGAGTGCCTGACCTGCACTCAAAAGGGATGGGAGTCTGGACACCCTCGACAAGTGTACGGTTCCAATGTTTGGAGAACCCATTTTTCTGAGGTGTATAAGGAGGCGAGGAAACGGGTGGTGTGACCAGGGAACTCACCGCCACGGTCAATGCGGAAGACATGTAGGGAACACTGACAAGCGCGCTCAGCCTGAGCAAGCCAGGTCATAGTAGTGGGACAGACGTCACTTTTATGATGGAGAGCGACGACCCAGCAGAAGCGTTAAATTTTTCACGTGAGGGGATACCGCCCGACATTACCAAGGAGGTTATGGGGGAGGGGATCCATGATAGACACACGCACACGGTCAAGGGAATGACTAGACTGAGATTTAGAATCAGTGAAGGGAGAACGATGTATTTTGCCAGTCAAAGCAATTAGCAGTGCAAGGAGCAGGGAAGATAGAGGGGGGCACGCCCAAAGCCGGCTGAATTCTGAGCATGCTAGAGTTTGCATCTGTATGGAAATGTGCAAGACGCCAATGCAACAGCTACATAAGGTCAAGAGAAGGAGAAGGAGTAGCATGGACAAGAGCGCAGATGAAAGAGCCGACAGAAGGGTAGAACAAGGGCTCACAATCAAACTTGTCATGTTTGACCCCGCACAAGACAATGCAATCAGTGGGACGCTGACGTACCGTATCAACATGGGGACAGGCAGAGAATTCCATGCCTTTATCGTCTAGGGAGGGTACCCACAACAGGGTGAGGTTTAGAAAGGAATGTACAGGTACAGAGCGTAAGAGAGACCAACAAAACGAACAACACCAATGCCGTGAATGATGAGTAAATGACCAGAGCCGGTACGCACAAAGCAAACAGGCCCAGTACTGCCAAGGGAGATGAACGAGGAGCGCACAGACGTCATGTGGTGGGTAGCTCCAGAATCCAAGAACCAGAAGCCACCCGACGGACACACAGTGGGAAGGACATCACAGGTGGCCGAAAGGCTAGCAGGGAGTGTAGGAGGAGACGGCGCACACACAACAAGACAGCTTGAGAGGAAAATAGACTTCCAGGGCTCAATACACAGAATGGGGAAGACAAAAACCCAAGAACGTGACCAGGAGTATCACCATGAAGCATAGAGCCAGAATGAAACGTGGGACCACTGGCCAATGGAGCAACACCCGCATCTCTTGGATCACAAAGGCGTAGAAGCTGAAGAAGAGACTGCTCCACTTGACGCTCACCGTCACCCAAGAAAGACGCTGTCGGAGCCTCGGTCAAGGCACCCAACGAAGGAGGTAACCACGATCGAGCGGTGTAGGCTGAGGAGGGAGGCGTTGTGTAGGGCACTGCACCATAAGGAGCCTGCCAGCCCCACGGGTTTGGGAGTAGAGGTGGACCAAAAGGATGCCCATTAGTGGAATAGGCGTGGGCAGATTACGTGGTAGTTGACAAGGAGGAGGAGGAGGTAGCTGCGCTGGAGGAGGATGAGGATGCAATAGAGGTGCCGGAGGTGCGTGCTTAGTGAGCACGCATGGCACGGGCAAGGCACAGATCATGTGGAGGAGCAGGATGCGCATGAGCGGAGTGCTTGGCAGACCCATAGTTCTAACAGACAATAGCACTCGGGGCACAAGAAGAGGAGGAAGCTACCTTCTCTATGCCCTTGCCCTTACCCTTGCCCTTACTACAACCACGATCCTGGGAGGCGAGGACAGTGGCTATAGAGGATGTGGAAGTAGAGGATGTGGAAGTAGAGGATGAAGCAAAGGTTGTGGAGGATGAAGAAGGTGAGGGGACTGTGGTGAGCGCCACGACACCTGTGACAGCAGAGCAATGAAGCCGCTTATTCTGCAGGCTTGTCCACCAAGCAACGAAGCGCTCATCACTGAAGTCCCACAGTGCCCCTACCCCAGGGAGAGACTTGGGGTCATGGACTCAGAGGCAAGGTGCTGGAGTTCATCGGCTTTGACATCACGAAAAAGATCAAAAAGCTCTAGAATGAGCCCGTTGACCATGGTAAGAACGACAGGGAGCTGGCCAGGTGTAGCGTCAGCGAGCTCACGAAGGTGCTTGAGACTGCGAGCCCAGTAGGCATAAGCGGTTTCATTGGCACACATGAGGAGGGTGTTGAACTACACAGTCAGGGCACTCTGTGTAGCCTGACCGGTGATGGTAGTGCTACGACGCAGCATGGCGTAAGCACCAATGGGATCATTGCGACAACCAACGGAGGGATTATTGTTGAACGTGCTAACGTCATCCACAAGATGCACAGGAGTGGCAGGGATGAGAGCACGGACAACACGATCAGCCTCAGCAGGGAGTGGGTTGAAAGGAGGGTCGGAAGTGGGATTAGGAGGGAAGTAATACTCCCTTGGACGCTCGCCCTGAGCTCAAGCATTAAAGCGCACCTATGAGAAAGAGATGGTGAGGTCGTGAGACAAGACAGGTGGCTGGGATAAGTTATGCAAGCGTGGTCCAGGGGCAGACGTGGCTGGGATGGCAGCAGTAGCAGCGGCAACAGCATCAGCAGCAGAAACAGCAGTAGTGGCAGCGACGGCGCCAGCAATAACAGCAACAGAGCAAGCACTAGAGCCAGTACCAGAAGTGAATCCAGCAACAGCAGAGACATACACAACCGGGAGACGCTCGAGGACAATGGTAGCAACTTCATCAACAAAGGTTGCACGATTTTCCTCTTGTAGCTTGAGACAATCCTCAGCCTTGCACTGTGCCTCAAGAGCATGATTAAGCTGGCACTGTAGGTCTACAAGGATCTCCACTACCTTGGAGATGGGTGCATATCATTGGAGTACATTTGACCCAGCGTTGTTTGTGAGTACCCCCTCTGCACCCTTCATTGCTTTCTTGATCTATGTGGACAACCTCTTGATTGCGTCCCCCGACCCTTAGGCTGTCCAGGTTGTGAAGGATCTCGTCCAGCCTATGTACAGAATTCAGGATCTTGGTCTACCTCGTGTCTTCTTAGGAGATCGAGTGTGATCGCCAGCCTTGCACACTGTATCTACATCAGGCTGGTTACGTTAGGACGCTAGGGGGGATTTTTGTTTACCTGTTGGCCACAGTCCCTTCTGCATCTATGTCTATGACACCCACTGGACAAAGGCTTCTCATGTCAGCAGACCCAGATCGTCTGGGGGAGCGTGTCGATTTTATGACGTACCTTCCAGTCATTGGCTCCCTGATGTTCCTCAGGACCACAACGTACAAACCTGCTGCCTTTGCTGTGAACTTCTTATCGTAGCTATCACAGCATCCTTCTTGGGTTAATGTGGAGGCTGCTCTGCACGTGGTGCGGTATGTTGTGTCTACCCCATATCTAGGCCTGTACTTTTGCGTGCAATTATTGGTTGTTGTTGACGCGTACACTGACAGTGATTGGGCTCATGATCGCGATGCTCACAGCCGGTTCAGCTGCATTTTTCTTGTCAGAGGTACAACTGTCTCATAAAAGAGTTGCAAGCAGGAGTACATAGTGCGGAGCTCGACTGAGGCAGAGTATGTCGTATTTGAGAATAGAGTCTGTGAGATAATCTGGTTGTATCGCCTCATGCAACACCTATGCCAGCTCATCCAATGCACCACCATCCACTGTGAAAATGAGAGCACATGCCGCATAGCATAGCATAATGGCATGTGTCACATGCACACAAATCACAACAACATTGAGCATCACTTTGTACGCAAGCATGCTTCATGTGGAAATGTATTTGTTATGGGTGTTGACACGCGGTAGAAATGTGCAGACTTCCTCACCAATGCGCTATGCAGTGGCAAGTTCAAGTTTGTGGTATGCAATGTTGGGCTTCTTGGGTATTCTCTTGCTGCTACCTGATTTGTACCCGGCTCTTGCTGCTTCCTCTCTGCGTCAGTAGTTCTTGTGCAGCCCTGTGTAAGGCACAGTCATTGCCATCGTTTTGTGACCCTTGCTCGCTAGTGGTGACCAGTGTCTACAGATCATGGGGGAGTGTTGATGTATAAGTCACGGTGACCGCTGGACTTGTTGTTATAGCTCGTTGGTATGTGGAGACACGCAACGGCTACTTTGACAGAGTCAGCACCAGCAGGCGCGCCCTCACCTGCTCCCCAGGGTTTTCTGAGTGACAACCTCCCGGGGTTTATTTTCTTAGTGGTACTATCTTTGCGTTCACGATCCTGTTGCATGGAGTTTCTGTTTCTGTACCTAGGCACTTCTTTCGGTTTGTCATTCGGACAACCGAGGAGCCCATGTGCAGGTCGGGTTCCCTCTTGCTGTTGTTTTGGAGCTTCCAGCCAGATTAGCCTGTTTTCTGACCGGTTGGCTGGACTTGTTCACCTAGTTGCACGCACGTGAGTGAGACTAGACATGCACACTTGTCTCTTATTTGGCAACTTAACTTCTATGCTTTTCAAGTGTATCTGCACCGTCTCTTCAGTTTTCAAAGCACATCTCATTCTGTTGTGTTCTGTTCAACATACCCTCTCACATTTAATGTTGCTTTGGGGGTTTCTCCATTCCCTTACGGGTATGGATGGGGCTTGATCAGATGGTATTGCTAGCTAGCCAGGATGTGACTCCCTAGACTGCATGCTGCAAGTTTCTTCCAGCCACTGGCTTGTCAGAAAAAACGTGTCTCAAGGTCTAGGTTTGAGATGTGGTCAAGTGGGAAAACCCACAATTGCAGGTGGGCTCACAGCCCACCCAGTCATGAGTGAACTCGCTCTAGCTCCACCTGTTGCTCCGTGTCTGACCACTCTCTTGCTGCCACACTTTCCAATGGAACACAACAAAATACATGGTGCTCACACTCTTCTACGTCCTTTTTTGCACTTCTTGCTTCTCTTTTACCCCCTCTTCTTCACCTTTTGTTGGTATCATAGCTAGGGAGGGGGTTCATGAAACAAGCCACAGGTGTCGGCCGAGTCTAACAATGCCACATCAGCTCTGGCGGTTGCTACCAACACCGCCGCCTCCTTAGGCGTTGCTTCAGCTATTGTGCTGCAAAAGCAAAGGCTTCTTGCCACCACGGATATGTCACGTCTTTCTTGACATGACGTGTGACACCATCACTACAGCATCTTAGCTACACCGCTAGTGGTGGCCTTCCTCCAAGTTTGGCACTACCAATTAATCCACTGCTGCACCTCACTTACTGTAGCAGCAAAGGCATCTAGCCTCACCACCTTGCTGTAGCCAGTGGATGCGTACAATCCTAGGCCGGACCTCTTGTCCATCCGACTTCAAAGATGCCACAAGGCTCCACAGTAATCTGCATTACTTTGACCCCTACGGTGTGTGCTTCTTCACGTGACCGCTTCTCTTCTGCTGCAGTAATAAGCCCTTCTCTGTCCTTGCAGATTGCATCGTAGGTGCCGTTGCAACTTGCCCTCGCAATGCTCCACCAACTCCTCTGCTACAAAATAACAACACTGTCATACCCTCCAGTTCTAAAGCAACACGCATGTCCTTTGCTCAAGTGCACTAAATCAGTCCACTACTTGGCCCTTGGCATTACTGGAAGGTTGGAGAAGAGTGGACAGTGTTTTGGTACAACACAACCGGGTGCAGTCCCACGCACAAAAACATCAGTTGCTAAACGCCTGCAATGTTGGCGCACTCATAAGAGACTAGAGCCAACCCCATCGGTGGCTACTCCTAGGAGCGTGAGAAGGTGCCTAACACTCGGTGGCGCTACGCTCCCAACATCGAGCTTGTAGTACTGTCGCCCACTGCACCATTGATGCCGTCACCTCCACGGCTTAAAGTAGTAAGAAACTCATCCCTTCCAATTCAGCAACACTAGTACTGCTCTAATTGTAATCTGCAATGCTTGCATTAATGTCTTACGCCTTGAACATTACACCAAGAAAGTTGCCACTATTGCCTAGTTTACCTCGAGAGCATTGATGATCACGTGTGGCTGATCCTCCATCGTTGAAGTATTCACCGGTTGCTTATGCTCGTCGCTGGGTGTGCTTGCTCTGTTCAACGTTTTCATCGCAAGGCCTGAGAACTTCCAAAATGATGGAGTCACACTTAAGACTTGTGCGAGGCTGCCGCCTTGTAGTTAATGTGGCGGTTTCTAATCGAGTGTCACTGTACTCCGAAACCAAGTGTTATGTCGAGTGGAACGTGGGTGGTTTACGTGGATGAGGTGCGGAGCAGGAGAGGGCTCGATGAATTGGGGAAAATGGTGAACTATGCTAAGTAGTAGTTGTACTTTGACGATAAGTGTCAAACAAGTTAAGCCCATGTGTACAATGATGAGATATACAATGAGGCATATGTTTGGTCATTGACATTCGGGTCGAGCGACAGGTGCAACATCGTGTCGTGAGTGGCCGCTTTGAGAAACTCCGTCGATGAGTCGAGGGGTTCTGAGAATATCAAGGCACGATTGTATTGAAGTCTAGCACCGTTGAGAAGTCAACCAAATAGTATTAGAACATTGATACAATTCACGATACATCTGTCGACCATTCTTCACAGTGGTGGAAGTGTATGAACCTTAAGAAGCAAAACACGAGCGGTCAAGGCAGGTGGATAGAATGTCCTTGGCCGAACTGCGTACAAAATCCTGAGATTGAGGTGCAATAGGCCATGAATGTTAGGACATAAATGCCCACTCCCGGAGTTTAGGCAGTCGTGTACGTCAGAAACATACATGTGAACATGCCCGAATTTTAGCATGACATCCGACTTTCTACACACAAACCCTGTAGAGGGCTAGGCGTGTCAATCAAATCATTAGCAATGTCACCGCCATGGCGTTATGGATTAAGGAGCAGTATGCCCATGTCCAATACAAACACATGCCACAACATCCCAACATCCAACAGAATCCCAATGCATGCTCGACAAGTGTAAAAGAACTATGAACAATCAATCCACAGTTTTTGGCTAAGTTTGCATTTGTTGGATCGCAATCACCATTAACTGTTGTCCACGGTTGATGCTATCACCCTTAGGCAACGATCAGAGACAGACCTTGAACTTGTCACGATTTGCGTTCATGGACTCTGTTGATGCTTCTGAACGCATCGTTCAAGGTGTGGTATTTCATTCCAATCGTTCATGGGCACTTAAAAAAAACATTAATTCTTCAATGCTGAAGAATCTACATTAGATATCAACGCAACCTGAGAGGAAGGTCTGTGGCAACCTCTGATCCTGCTGGAAATCATTGCTGGTGTAGATTCCCTGTGTTTACTAGTTGTACCCATAGTGAATTTGGCCAAGTAAGCCAAGATTTTTATACGTCTCTTACGTTTGATATTGGAGCGCAACAATTTGAATCTCATTATGAACGTAGAAGCCGGGGATGAATATAGTGTAAGGTGGACAAAATGTGACTCGAACAGTTCCTTGGCCTAAGGGTAACGGAAAGGATGGATTGAGGGTTGGAGACCCTCAATCACCATGGTTTTGGCGGCGAAAGGCAAAACTGTTACAATTTTGTATTTGACTTTGAATCCATTTCCTAGGGTGTTCCTCAACTCGGTAGTTAGGATGAGTAATCAGGATATGGAACGAGAGGAGGTTCTAAATGTTGAAGGGGTGTAGGTCAACGTTGGAGATTACCTTGGCAGCAGGTCTCAATGCCGACTCCGGAAATGTGTTGCGCAGTCAGAGTCACTACCGGAGCTCTGTATGGAATCAGTACGATTTTGGCTACAAGTAGTCAATGTTTTGGAAACTTTTGGGAGGGAAGGGGGGTCTCACATACGTTTCAAAGTTGTGAGTTCGGTCCAATATGAAACTGATTCACGCTAATTCATATCTAATAGAATGAGATGGCTGCGACATCGTTGCCAGACATAAAAAACCAAAATGTACTTGTTGGCTTCTTTGTTGCAGCACACCTATCCGGCCAGTCCTAAAATGGTGCTATAAGTCAATTTTGCGTTGGGCTTGTCGTACTTCCTACCACTTTTGAAAACTTTTCCTGTTTCACGAAAATGTTGGTGTCGTACTAACCGATGGGGTTCATGGAATGTGCCTCGAAGACCAACAGAGTCACTCGACGGCTCAAGCGACTCGAGGGACCTCGGGACAGGGGATGGAATTGGAATCTTCACATTTGAATCAATGTGCAATGATTTTGTTGCACCTCAACTGTGGAAGTGGATCGGAGATGTTTTTCTTTTTGAACAAATATCATATGACCGCACGTACTCGCCATGGTTAGCGGCCCTTCCGAATCATATAATTTGACATTCCATCGTACGAATGCCTCTCGCAAAGCGCTTTACGTGTGTCGTTAAACCTGACATCCCCAACCAAGCACACAAAACCACGACACAGGACTACTTCAGGTCTGGCCAGACCTTCTACCATAAGGCGACTCGAGCATTCGCGCAAAAACTGCCCCACGTCAAAACGTGGGGCATGTTCATCACACCATTCAATATGTTATTTTAGTTTGCCACGTCTCTTTGTCTAAATTTGGACGTTCGAGTCACACTTCGATGGCAACTCAAGACTTTTCTCGGCATTGTGGAAGTTGGTATGGGGGACAAAGACATGCAAAGACATTGACAAGAAAAACTGGCGGGAATCCGCTGGCTGACCGTAAACAACTCTGTTGAAATCCGTCATTCGACTTCTGACATCGAACGGTGTTGCTTGCGCAAAGTCCATGCATTGGGATGAAATACACTCACTGAGAAGGTGGAGAACAACCGATTCAATTCTAACCCTGCACGTCACTTTTTCCAAAGCACACGTGAGCGTTGACTCGTGGCCTGTTAGCATTCTAGACCTCTTCGAGGTCAATTCTCTGACTCCTCTGAATGCTAAGAGCTTGGTCCATCCGGCTACTGTAGTCATTGAAAATTTACACATTATTTCCCCTTGGTGGTCGCAGGTGCCGAGCGTGGTGGGCGGGAAACCGTGCCATATGTAGGGCGCGTGTAACAGGGCGATTGTTTTCCTGCGTGGTTGGCGCATGTAGTGGTAGCGGGAGTATTCAAAACTCAGCGTGGAACGTGGAACGGATGTGGAACCACCGCATCTAGTGTGACCGGCGCTGGGGTGGGGATGCAGCTGGCCTGATCGCGTGGCCACTCTTCAACCTTCAACGTTTTGCCACAATCGACGACAAGTCTTCCCCAGAGCGGAACTCCTACTACACTGCACCAATTCTTCCTATTGCCGTTGCAGGCTACCCCTGTTGTAGAAAACGCCATGGAGCTTTCCATGGCGCTCTGGTTTGCAGCGTGGGCAATTGTCCTGGACACGTCCTGACTCCAAATGAGAATGCCTTCATCCTCCTGAATAAACCCATCATCTGTGGGAGGATCAACCCTCTAGGCAGAAACGATCTCTATAGGTGTAGCTACGCGACACTTCTCACATTCCTACGTGGCTAACCTCAAAGAAGGACAGCAGTTTGAAGGCAAATTTCAGGCTTTCCCCACCACTTTTTGACTTCATCGTAGAGGAACTATGTGCTAGAACGTCAAGACACCAACTTCCGCCTTGCAGTCATCATTGAGATTCGCGTTGTAGTAGCTTTATCGAGGCTAGCCTCGGGCCTCCCGTTTGCCATCATCGCTAACTACTTTGAGCTTGGGAAGTCAACCGTCATGAAGATATTCCATGAGTTCATCCTCGCATTCCGTTACCTGTTCAAGAAGGTGTACGTCTGCTGGCCCGACTGTGACCAACTACTCTGGTTGGAGGGTTTGTTCACGGCATTAAGGGGAATTCTTGGTTGTGTGGGCGCTGTCGATGGCTCATGCATATTGATTATGGTGCCAAAGGAGTACAAGGGTCTTACTACTATCACAAGGGATTCTACACCGTGCTTCTTCAAGCAGTGGCTGACACTTGCTGCTTCATCTACGACTATAATGTTGGATGGGCTGCTTGTATGCACGATTGGTAGTTGTTTACAAAGAAACCACTTTACGAGCGAATCATGGCCGGTGAGTTATGCGGTTTCAAACTACTTGGCAAAATTGCTTATCCATACAAACCAAACTTGCTCCCCCCATTCAAATATACAGGCTCCGGTTTACAACCGTGGTAGGAGTACTTCAATGCCACGCATTCGGCATCCCGCATCGTGGTGGAGAGAGTGTTCAGCCAATTGAAATGCAGGTGGTGAATCCTCATGAAGTGGGTTGATCACCTCCTATGCCATGTCCCCACTGTGGATACGTGTTGCATCATCTTGCACATGTGTGAGATGCATGGTGACGCGGCTCGCAACACTGTATTGACTTAGCATGCAACCACTCCTGAAGAGGCTGTAGCATGGACGGCCTCACTTCAAGACATAGTTGTGCGTAACATACAGTGAAACGCTACTCCCATTCACATGGTGGTAAGCAATGAGATGCCAGAAAATAGCGTACGTTAGCAGAGGCAGGCTCTGCGAGAACGTGACATGATCGTTATGGCCATGTGGTAGGACCACCTCCAAAGGAAAGCTAATGTGAATGGCTGAGATTGTACCTACCCTTTTTTATTCCTTCATTCACATGTTCTGTCACATGCATTAGCACGTTTACCTCATGGCCTCTGTCATTGGCATAACATATCAACATGTGATATGCATGGCCGCACACCTGCTACTTTTTATTCACCCAAATAGGGCTAAGAAACATACACAACACTGCATCTACACCACCGCAGACTGCAATTACGAACATGTCAGAACATGCCTCAACATTCACATTGAGAAAAACTTTCACTTTGCACACAAGATAGCGTATGAATGAACAAGTGGAGTATGACGGAGATTGCACATGTTTACAATGCAAAATGAGGCAATAACTGTGAGCACATACTTAGGGCCCATCAACAAACATCTATGACACATCTCACATCATCATTTTTGTACAATATGTGGCATCCAAACAGCACACATAAGTTCCACATGCCCACCACACCATCCCCTAGTACAACTTGCTATCCAATTGCATCATATTCCTCGTCCTCCAACATCTCCTCTGCCAACATGTTCATTCCGGCTGCCACCTCTACCCCGTCCGTCGCCGCCTGTGCACCTACCTCAGTTGCCGCTGCCTCTCTTCCTCCTCGTAAGCATTGTTGTACACGGACATGTTATCTTTGGACACATCCATTGTCTCACAATCTGGAAACATGGGACGTGTAACATCATTCATGTGATGATCATGAAGGAGATTTTGGGTAATGAAGAGAGAAGACATTGGCTGTAAACCCCCCAAATTTTCACATGAAGCAGTGTCCAATGCAACAATGCCTCCGATTCCCACGTTGTCGGCTGCCACATTACATGCTTCCACACCTGCATTAGCCATGCCGCTAGCTGCCATGAGTCCCGATGCAATGCCACCCAATGCAATGCCTCCCAATGCCATTCCTCTCGATGCAAGGCCACCTGATGCAATCCCTCTGACTGCCATGTCTCCTGATGCAATGCCTCCCAATGCAATGCAACTAGTACTCATGTTGTCTTCCATGCAATGCCACCTGATGCAATCCCTCCCAGCGAGAGGCATGACCCATGCCTCTCACTGGGAGGGTCGCTGGGAGGACCGCTAGGTGGGGCGCTGGGAGGGTTGTCGGAAGGGTCGATGGGTGGGTCGCTGGGTGGGTCGCAAGGTGGGTCGCTGGATGGGTCGCTAGGTGGGCCTAAGGGTGGGTCCCAAGGTGGGTTGCTGCGTGGGTGGCTAGGTGGTTGGCTGGGTTGTCGCTAGGTGGGTCGCTGGGTGGGTCGCTGGGTGGGTCACTTGGTGGGCTGCTGGGTGGAATGTTTGAAACCCTCGACGAATGGCCACTACTGACCACCCAGCGAGGAGCCTGGGTGGTTTGCTGTGGCCCTTCCTTGGCAGCTGGGGCAAGTGGCAGGCGCGCTGATCAAGCGGTTTGAATTTCCCACATGGCTGGTAGACAACACTTGCCTTTTTCGCTCTTTCGCCTTTGCCTTTTGTGAGCGGCTCGAGCTGAATTTTCGAAAGAGACAGATGTTGGCCGAAAACCGCAAATGACGACGAGCACTTTGCGGCCACCGGAGTAGGACCGCGGTGGCCCTCCATCGGACGAATCTCATACATTGGATAAAAAATTGGGTTCAAGCCACATATACCCAGTTTTTGGAACTATATAATTGATGCACCATTTTTGCATACAAAAAAACGCATATGATAATGCTACACAAAAAATAATGCATATGACAACGTCGTACAAAGATAATGCGAATGACAATTTCGTACATAAAATAACGCATATGCCAACGTTACACAGAGAATACCTGTGGAACCCAGAATTGCTATGAAAAAATTCATGTTCCGCCACATACCATGTAGCATTGATGCATGAAATGATTTTTGTCATTCACCATGGCTCAGACGGATGCACCATTACACTTTTTTCCATGTCAGGTCCAAAACACATGCTGTGATCTAGCATGAAGAAAGGGGTGGGCGGCTTGTCGATTTTGTTGCGGATTCTGGGCGGATGGTTGCTTTCGCAAGGCATGGTGGACGGATGGTTGCTTTTCTTCCGAAACATGGGCGGATCATCACTTTTCTTCTGAACAACTGGCGGATGAGAGTCACACTTTGCGTTTTATGGGTATCTGAGCTATTTCACCCTAAAAATTCAACTTGGATAAATTTGCGCGAGGAGCCTGTTTAGACCCTACCATTGATCGTGAGGCACGCCCGTCTTTCTTCGCTAGTCCGCGATGCTCGAAAGAATCCCAGTGTTGCGGAGAGGCCTGTGGTCGAGGCGCCATCCTGTCGGATGCCTCATGCAGTCTGTAAAACGCTATGGCAACAAAGAACTATTAAAGCAGAAACAGTCACAATCGGATACTGCCTTACCATGCATCCGCGTAAACTAATAGGTTCTCCGATAGGAGCTAATGGCCGTTGGATAATCCCTAAGTTTCTATCTCGCGACTGAAAACTTACCGTCGGCAAGTCCAAAGGACACGAGGGAGTCGGTTTTTGGCTGCGAACTCGGATTGAAGGATCTCAGACCCTATTCAGCGACGTCATGCATACTTAGAACTCGCTACTCACTTTTATCAGGTCACAGTTCGGTGCAGAGGATAGACAACTTCGAGGGTAGCAGTCGTCGATATAGATGCGATGAGAACGCGGCATAATGTAGATATCAGATTTGTAAGTCGACATCTAAAATGTATGCGCTTACGAAACAGATCCCTGCCTTCGGCAAGATCTCCGCTCGACAGTCGTTATTGGTGCGGGTCGCAGACACAGCAGCTCGGATGTATGTGCCCATTCAACGCTCCCGCCACCTTTTTTGAAGACCACCGCGGCCGGTGGGACCGAGCTCTCATGGTGCGTTTGGATTGCGTCGCATTGGCCGTACTATCCTCGAAACCTGTGCGACGTCCAGTTTAGGGTATGGTTGGATTACGTCGCACAACCGTGCGACGTCCTCCAGCTGCCCACGGGCGCACAACGTGAGCCTTACTCAAATCGCACAACCGTGCGATCGAGCGTCCGCGCAAAACTCGAGGACAGCCACCGGACGTACGACTTCCGCGGTCGCACACGCGGGACAGAACGATGAACTGGACGTCGCACAGGTTTCGAGGACAGTACGGCCAATGCGACGTAATCCAAACGTACCCTTAGCGTTCTGTCTCGCGTGTGCGACCGCGGAAGTCGTACGTCCGGTGGCTGTCCTCGACTTTTGCGCGGACGCTCGATCGCACGGTTGTGCGACTTGGGTAAGGCTCACGTCGTGCGCCCGTGGGCAGCTGGAGGACGTCGCACGGGTTGTGCGACGCAATCCAACCACCTTAACTTTCGACGAGGAAAACGGCCCCCAAAAGGAGCTGTCGTTGTCACAGGATCCGAAGCTCCACATCACGGCCTTGCCAGAGCCATGGACACCCACGCCACGTTCAACGCGTCCTGCGGCGTCATGCTGCTCCTCGCCGCGGTGACGTACGCGGCCACGTCGCTCGTCGTGGCCCCGTATGGCCGGCACGTACAGCCCGGGTGGGGCCCGTGCATGCCCGCGCGCTGGGGCTGGGTGACGATGGAGAGCCCAGCCTTGTGGGCTACGCTGGCAGTGTTTGCGCGGGGGAGGTACCGGTTCACCTCCGCCAACGCGCTTATCTTAAGTTTCTACCTCGCGCACTACTGCAACCGCGTGGTGGTCTACCCCTTCCGCGCCCGCCTGCGCGGCAAGCGCATGCCGGTGCTTGTGGCCGCCCTGGCGTTCGCATTCAACTGCTTCAACGGCTAC
>SZWC01009094.1:73290-91217 GCA_023375785.1 Penium margaritaceum
CCCCGTGACGCATCAGTCCCGTCACACACTAGACAGCAGATGGAGGAAGGTGGCCATCCCGTACCAAGGGACCTCCTCACATCCTCAGATCTGGCGAGTACCGAGTCCAGTGCGCCTCAGTCACCTCCTGGACTGAAAGATCAACTTCCCCCTGGAAGCACTAACAGTCCCTCACCGCCTCCACCGGAGCCCGAACGACGAGGCCTGCGGAACATTCCTCGTGTCAACTATAGACAGTTCTATCACATGACTGGAAGCACCAACCATGGTGATGCCGAACCCCAAACTCTGACTGAGGCAAGGGGGCGCACTGACGCAGCAGAGTGGGAAAAGGCCATGGTTGCTGAAATCAATGCACTTCTTGACCACAAAGTGTTTGAACTTGTTCCTCTACCACCCGGTCGAAAGGCGATAGACGTGAAGTGGGTGTTCAAGCTCAAAAGAAATCTGGCGGGTATGATTGAAAAATACAAAGCCAGATTGGTGGCAAAGGGGTTCCACCAAATACCAGGACAAGACTTCACTGACACCTATGCTCCAGTCGGTAAGTACAGCACCAGTCGTGCACTTCTGGCCGTGGCTGCATGTGAAGACTGGGACATTCATCAAATGGATGTGAAAAATTCCTTCCTTAACGGTCCTCTGGAAGAGGAGCTGTATGTGAAACAACCAGAAGGTTTTGAGGATGGTACTGAACGCATGTGGTTACTGCTGAAAGCTCTCTATGGGCTAAAACAAGCGCCAAGGTGTTGGAACAAAGAGATTAGTAGCACCCTAGAAACTGGTGGCTTCATCCAGAGCGTGTGTGATCCATCTTGTTTCATCCGCTGGGACGCTGGTGTACCAGTGGCACTGCTAGTTTACGTCGATGACCTGCTTATTTTGTCTCCATCGCTCTCACTCATCACACACACAAAGGAACTTCTCACTCAGAACTACAGCATGACAGACTTGGGTGAAGCAAGCAATTTCTTGGGAATGACCATCACCAGAAACAGGGTTGCATGCACACTCACTTTGCATCAAGGACGATTCTTGGCACATCTCACGACACGATTCCAGCATCTTGTACAACATCTCCCACGACAGCACTCACCCATGAGTCCTGATGTGTACGCCCATCTCCTTGACACACGTACTACTGACTACGGACCGGACTGCGACCCCACTCTCTACCGACAGATCACTGGCAGTCTCTCATATCTTGCATCCACCACACGCCCAGACATATCCTGTGCCGTCAACGTGTTAGCTCAGTTCGGTCAGCAGCCATGCACCACGCATCACAAGGCATTGCTGAAGCTGCTGCGCTACGTGTTGGACACTGCTGGCTCTGGTCTGGTGTTTGCTCCCACACAGAGTCCGTTGTTGGATGGGTTCTGTGACAGTGACTATGCACGTGATCGTCAGGCTCGCAGTCGTGGTGGGTATGTGTTTCGTGTGTGGGGCACGGCTGTGTCATGGCGCAGCGCAAAACAATCGTGTGTGGCGCGCAGTGTGGCTGAGGCAGAATACATGGCACTGGGAGAAGCCGCGTGTGAGGGCATCTGGTTGGCACGCTTGCTTGAGGAATTGGGTTTGAATGCGTCTGCTGTACCCCTGTATAGCGACAGCTCTGCCGCACGTCGCATTGCCGAGAATGATGGCGTGTTGCATCCACGCACAAAGCACATCAGTGTAGAACACCATTTTGTCAGGGAAGCCATTGAAGCTGGCACAGTGCAAGTTCTTCCCATCAGTGGTGCCACTCAGCTAGCCGATTTTCTCACCAAAGCCCTGCCCTCAACCGCACTTCANTTGGGTTTGAATGCGTCTGCTGTACCCCTGTATAGCGACAGCTCTGCCGCACGTCGCATCGCCGAGAATGATGGCGTGTTGCATCCACGCACAAAGCACATCAGTGTAGAACACCATTTTGTCAGGGAAGCCATTGAAGCTGGCACAGTGCAAGTTCTTCCCATCAGTGGTGCCACTCAGCTAGCCGATTTTCTCACCAAAGCCCTGCCCTCAACCGCACTTCAACTCCAACTCCATCATCTTGGTTGCACACCCAGCGCACTCATGGCGAAGGGGGCGTGTTAATTCTCCTCTGTACATATTTGCACCACCATTGTGTCCATGAGTGTGCAGGGCATGCTGACACAGAGAGTGGAGGTGACGCACAGTGAGCCCATGCGCCTCTGGCAGGCGAGCGCCCTACTCTTCCACATCAGCTCCATGTGCTCGTCTCCCTCCTGACAGCATTGCCCCTGCTTCATGAGGCCTCACCGGCCCCTTCCTTGATGACCTAGCTTCGTCCATGATATCTAACTAGTCATATGCTGATACTTGTAAACCCGAACCTAGACTAGTCCTGCATGTGTAACAAGGGTATCGAAGACAAGCCTAGGACACGCTCAAACTCAGAGCCGGTCTAGGATTGTTTTAGGGGCCGTGCGTAGGTTTCTGCACGTGGGGGGTTTTTGTGAGTGCCGGTGAGCCTCGCTCACCGGCCGACGGGTGAGCTCGACTAGCGAGACTCACCCGGTCTCTCTTGTGTTCGCTCCCTCACGACACTTGTACCTCTTTCGTAACTGAGATCCATGGCCGCACTCCACCTACCCTAGCTCACACATACGTGCACCAAACGTCATGGGACAAGTTGCATAAGAACCATAGAATGATTCTTATTTCCCGGGTGCTGATCCTCAGGGGGCCACCGTGCCGGTTCTGACCGTGCATCGGTGAGAAGCCGCCACCGGTTTATTCCGAGTGGTCGGGTTCGACCCCCGGCTGGCGGCACTCATCCACTCGAGCTCATCGCTCGAGGTGGGTGAGCACTCACCGGTTCTAGGTTCGCTCGCTCCCCCTCCTCTCACTTGTCTTGGTGAAGTGTGGAAAGTTTCCTAAGGAAAAGCTTACCGCATCCATGGCGCTTCTCATGCGTTGCCGTCACCCGCCTCATGAATCACTGGCTAGTAAAGTGTCACACTGGTAACTACTGGTATCAGAGCAGCGAGGATCCACTCCCGCCGCTCGTCGATCCTGGACCCTCGAATCTTCATGTGGCCCACATTTCTCGTGATTCCGGCCGGTTCTCCCACCAGCCATCTCACTGGTCCGCAGCACATCTGGTTGCTGCTGCCTCTTCGCTCTCGTTTCTCATGTCGTCCCTCCACGAGCACTGCTCTCGGCGGTTTCTTCTGCGCATCTCCGCCCAGCTCTCAGTTGCATCTGCAACCCCTCAGAGCTCCTCTTCACGGACACTGTGACCACTCTTGGCCACACTCGACTGCCCCGGCAGTCCGTGACTCTCGTGTACCCCTTTCGGGCCCTCTGCAACTCTAGAGCCCGTCCGCAGCCCATCTCCCAGCTGCTCTCGTGCACGCTGAAGCACTCACGGCTTCCTTCGGCCATTCTTGGCTGGTGCTGCTTACTCTGCGCCTCATCTTACACTCTGCACTGCAGCCACCTGCTATCTACTCGGCGGATCCTGCCACATTCCTCTCTCTCACCCGCGGCTGCATCTACAGCCACACCAGGCACCCTGGATTCTCCGCCCTCTGACGGACCTCCTGACGAGGACGTTGACTCTACTCCCACTGCAGCACACAGCGCAGAACACGGACGTGAGGACACCCAAGACTACGACCCTCCTACCCCGCTTTTGGTTCGCATGTTGGATGCCAACTATTGGCAAGACGACGTAGAGAGAGTAGTAGCGGCTTGTGAGGAAGAAATCAACCGCCAAGTCTACACCCCCGACGATTTACCACCATCGCCTCCTCGCCATTCAGTCATGCAACCTCCACCCGGATTTGCACCCTCCACAGCTGCCTCCACCGCCGACTCAACCGCCGGCCCCTCTCCAGCTACTGCTCCATCTGCTGAACTACCTTCAGTACCTGAGATTCCAGGCGTCGTCCCTGTGCTGCAGGTCCACACCGACTCCATCGGCCTCGCGGGAGCCATTCTTGACGCAGCTGCAGGAGTTGCAGCTACCTTTGCTGCCACAGCCCGTGCTTGCAGGGCTCCCACTCAGACAGCCGTGGGGCGGGCAGCCGACGCCTACTCGCACGCAGCAACCTCTCTCACACTACTTGCCGTTGCCGCTGCAAACATTGCCACACAGGTCACCGCAACAGCAGCGTCTGTAGCCACTGCTGCATCGTCCGCAGCTGACGCAACCTCTGCCGCCGTAGGCTCCATCCGAGCGTCCACAGGAGCAGCTGTCTTGACACCTACTGGAGCTCCACGTGAGCTCAACTCTCACGTCACCACAGGGGTGCATATCGCCTCTGCATCGGCGGCCGTGGCAGGAGCCTCCATCAGCGGTCTGCTGTGCCTGACTGTAGCAGCGGCTGGGTGGATGGCTGTCCTCTTCTCCTCGGCAGCAGCAGTGGTGGCTCCCCTCTTCAGTCTGCTGCCTCGTCACTAGCTCGGTGAGATCCTTTTTCCTTTAGGCTACTGCTTCATGCTCCCTACCTGTGGTGTCATCCTCTCTAGCATTTACTCATCCTCTCATCATGCCTGGCCCAGAGGATAAGCTATAGGCTCTGCAGGCCGCCCTTAGTGAAGCACAGGCCGAGTGCCGAAAGGCACAGGATGAGCTTGATCGTGAGCATGACGCACAACAGGAGTTAGCTGCCACAGTAGCTGCATTGGTCATAGAACGTCTCCGTGCTGTACCAGCGTTTGCTGCAGCTCTTACTGCAGACCAATCAGGGTCCACAGACTCATCTGTTCCGCCTGCTGGTGGCGTTGCCAACGCCTCCTACCCTGCTCTTTCAGCTAGGGGGGGCTCAGTTCGGTCTCTCCCACCAGCGCGCCAGAAAGACTTCGAGAAGCCGCCACCTCAGTTCACCACGAAGCTTACCTTCACCTCTTGGGAAACACGCTTCAGTGCGTGGGCCCAAGGTGAGCTTTTGTGGGAATACTACTCTCCAGCCAAGGCACCTTTTGTGTCACAGCCGGCGGAGGCCGCCCGTGCTGTTCGGGCGCTCATCAACGCCGGACCGGAAAGTCTTCTGGACGACATCGACACGTACAATGCCGACCCTATCCAAGGCACAAGTGCAGATCCAATCAGTGCCTATGCACTCATCCGCCCCCGCAAGACAGTAACTGGGCATGCCGCCCAAAGCGCTCTCACTGTTCAGTTCAACACACTGCAGATGCGAGCGGATGAGACTGCAGACGAATACTGGGCCCACAGCTTGCGGCTCCTACGCGACCTTGGGAAGGCTGCACCAGGCCCCCTCTCGGCCTGTCTTTCTATTGTTGCTGACCTCATTCCTCAACTATCCGATCTTTATCTCCACGTGTCTCAGGCTGAACTTGAGCGCCTTGCATCGTCTCCCGTCCCTGTTGATGCCCCACCGGGCATTGGTCCTCTCTTTGACTTCACTGCTGCACGTCTCACCGATTGGTGGAATGCCCTTCAGAACAAACACATGCATCGTGCAGCCATTGCAGCTATCACCACCTCCTCACCATCCTCCTTTACTGTAGCGTCCTCCACCACTTCCTCTTCCCCGGCTACAGCACACTCCACTCAGGCCTCCAACCGTGGAGGGAACAGTGGCTCCGGTCCCGGCCGTGGCGGGGGCCGACAAAGTAAAGGGCGTGGGGGTGGTCGTGGGGGCAGAGGTTCTGCCACCTCTGTCGCAGACGTTACCTGCTAGAACCGTGGCGCGACTGGTCACTCGGCGCCAAAGTGCCCCGCTCCACGTGACGATGCGCGACTTGCATCATCCATGCGTGCTCACTGGGCACGCACCGGCGTCATAGCCTCATCCGCCGCAGCTGCTATGACTGTTTCCTCTTCCTCCTCTTCCTCAGCCCTGTCCACCACACTCGCTCCTCTTCAGCCGCCACCGCCATCTCCTACCACTTGGGGGTGGGTCCCTCCACCGTCTGGCCCTACCCACTACGGTCCCCCATCCTCACACTATTCAGCCCCTCATTGGGGACGGGACGATGGCCACTACTCCGACCGCTCATCAGACCGCTCCTCTGACCGCTCCTCCGAGCGCTCTGATCGCCGGGACGAGGAGCGCGCCCTCGAGCGACGACTTGCCGAGCTTCTTCATCTTCGCTCTCAGGGAGGTGAGAGTGTGAGTGGCCGTGTCTCTGTCTGTGAGTCCGACGCCACTCTTCGTGGNCACTTGGGGGTGGGTCCCTCCACCGTCTGGCCCTACCCACTACGGTCCCCCATCCTCACACTATTCAGCCCCTCATTGGGGACGGGACGATGGCCACTACTCCGACCGCTCATCAGACCGCTCCTCTGACCGCTCCCCCGAGCGCTCTGATCGCCGGGACGAGGAGCGCGCCCTCGAGCGACGACTTGCCGAGCTTCTTCATCTTCGCTCTCAGGGAGGTGAGAGTGTGAGTGGCCGTGTCTCTGTCTGTGAGTCCGATGCCACTCTTCGTGGCTCATCCTCTGGGGCTGTTCAGGGGGACCTGCCTGATGATCGTGCATGGATTGAGGATTGGCAGTCACACACGTTACCTTCTCGTCTTGGTCATTTCTCGTCGTCCTCTGCATGTGGTACCGTGGCTGTCTGTTTGGCTCTCCCCTCCACACGTGCTTCCCCTGGCCTATGGATTATTGACTCTGGAGCCACTCATCATATGTCCTCCTGTCGTTCTCACTTTGTGTCCCTTGGGCCCGTTCAGTCTGTCCGTTCTGTACGCACTGGCTCCGGCCAACTTCTTCCTGTGCAAGATGTTGGTGTTGTTCGTTTTGTTGGGCTTGGTGGCACGGTCTACCTTCCTGAAGTTCTGTACGTCCCTGACCTTGAAGTCAGTCTGCTCTCTGTCACCACCCTTGACGACCAGGGCATGGACTTCTCATCCAGCCGCGGCCTTGCCTCTATCTCTCTTCGTTCCTCTGGCCATGTCGTACTTCGTGGTGTGCGCTGTGATCGCCTGTTTCGTGTGCCGCTCACGTTCTCACCATCTTCCGCTGCGTCTGCATTTGTGCATGTTGCCCCTTCACTGTCTCCAGCTCATGCTGAACTCCTGCATCGCCACCTCTGTCACATTCACAATGCTGCCATTCAATGCCTCCTGCGTCTCCAGCCTGCACACGGCCTTGACCCTGCCACTTTCTCTCCACCCTACTTTTCAACGTGCCTGGACTGTGCCGGCTGCAAAATGCATCGTTCACCCTTCTCCACGTCTGAGTCCACTACCTCTCATCCCCTTGACCTGGTCCATGCTGATGTCATGGGCCCATTGCCACATGACTTCCTTGGGGGCCTTGGTCGTTACGTCCTGTGTCTCACAGATGACTTTTCTCGCTACCGTTGGGTGTTTGCCCAGCGACACAAAAGTGAGGTCACTGACGTCATTGAGTCCTGGCTTCCCCAGGCCGAGCGGGCTTGTCTCCGGTCCCTGCGCGTGTTTTGCAGTGACCGTGGTGGTGAGTTCTTTGGTCCTACGTCCCGCTTCCTTGAATCCCGTGGTGTCCGCCTTGAGTCCTCTGCCCCGTACACCCCCCAGCAAAATGGTGTGTCTGAACGCTGGAACCGCACTCTTGCGGATGGGGTTCGCTCCTTGCTCTCTACGTCTGGTCAGTCCCCACTCTTTGCTTTTGAGGCCATGTCCTACATGACTTGGGTCTGGAACCGCGTACCTCATGGCCCTCTTCCTCACACTGTCACTCCTTTTGAACGATGGACTGGTCAGCGTGCAGATCTTTGCCTTGCCCGTGTGTGGGACTGTCTTGCCTCAGTCTGGTTGCCTACTGATCAACGTGACGGCAAACTGTCCCCACGTGGTCGGTTGTGCATCTTCCTTGGTATCTCCCCCTTCTTGAAGGCGTGGCGATTCTGGGATCCTTCCCGTTGTCGCGTCATCGAGTCTCGTGAAGCCCTATTCTTTGAGCACCTATTTGAGCGTGACACATCCCGCTTTGGTGGGTTCCTCTCTCCGTCTGTTTGGGGTGGGGGTGGTTCTCTGCCCTCTGGTGGGCCTGGCGGTCTGCCCTCTAGCGGGCCTGCTGGGCCCCCCTCAGTGCGTCCCTCAGACCCCACTGCCTCCTCTTCTCCTGAGCAGAGCACTCCCTTGCCTGGGTCCCCCTCTCCTGTGTCTCCCTCCTCCACTGTCCCGGTGTCCTCTCCCAGTCCAGCCCCTGGCATCCCCACTGCTGCCTCTCCTGACTTTCCCACTGCTGCCTCTCCCGCAACATCGTCCTCTACCTTCCCACTTGGTGCCGCCTCATCACCTGTTCCTGTTGAGCCAGCGCTTGCCTCCTCGCCACCTCGTTCTGCGACTCCCCCTGCCTCTGCGTGTGCTCCTTCCATCCCTCCAGTCTCACCCTACACGCGCGGAGGGCGTCTCAGGGCTCTTCCCTCTCAGACTCAGCCTGTCGTTTCCGGTGACCCTGGTTTTCGCGCCTTTGGTCTCACCACCTCGGGCCTGTCCGCATCTGCATCTGTCGTTCATCCCAGCACCGCACTTGGCTACTCTCTTATCGAACAAGAGTTCCACTCTGACTTATCGTCCTCTGTTGCAGGCTATGTTGCCTCGTGCTTTGCTGCTGCTGGCCTCTCTCCTCTTCCCCCAGAACCACTGACTTTCCAGGCAGCCCGCACTGCCTCGGACTCTTCGTCGTGGGAGAAGGCTATGAAGGCCGAGCTCGATGCACTATCTGAGCACGGTATCTATGAGCTTGTTGACCTCCCACCGGGTCGCAAGGCTGTCGCTGCCAAGTGGGTGTATCGTCGGAAGCTGAACCCTGACAACACGGTAGAGCGGTACAAGGCTCGTCTTACCGCCAAGGGATTTTCTCAGATTCCAGGTGTTGATTTTGATGAGACCTTCGCTCCCTTCGGTCGATATACCATAGCCAGGGCTCTACTCAGTCTAGTTGCTCAACATGACTGGGAGCTCAAGCAGATGGACGTCAACAATGCCTTCCTGTATGGCAGATTGGACGAAGAGATCTACATGGTGCAAGCACCCGGGTTCTCTGATGGAACCAATCGGGTTTGGCGCTTGCACAAGGCCCTCTATGGCCTCAAACAGTCGCCACGGTGCTGGAACCAGGAGATCACCGCCACCCTTGAGAAAGGTAGCTACAAGCGAAGTGTCGTTGACCCGGCACTGTTTCTTGGACCCCCCACCAAACCACTTGTAGCTATTCTCGTCTACGTGGATGACCTTCTAATTGCCTCTCCCCATGCTGCAACGGTGAAAGCCGCCAAGTCCTTGCTACAAGCAGCATACAAAATGAAGGATCTTGGTCCAGCTGGCGTCTTCCTAGGCATGGAGCTGGAGCGCGACCGTGCACGTCGCGTATTGCATGTGCATCAGGCTGCGTACATACGCAGCCTGGGGGAGCGCTTCACACCACTCCTCGTCTCTATCCCCACAGCGTCCACGCCCATGACTCCAGCTGGCCAATCCCTACTCAAGTCACAGGACCTCTCAACCCTGGGGGAGCCGGTTGATGTCACAGACTACCTGCGTGTCATTGGCTCTCTCATGTACCTTGCTACTACCACGCGTGCAGATGTGGCCTTTGCCGTGAACTCCTGTCTCAGTTCTCTCAGTGCCCTCGCGAGCGCCACCTCGAGGCAGCATTGCGAATGGTGCGGTATGCTCTCTCCACCCCCCGTGTTGGACTGTGCTTTCGAGCACAGCCCTCCGTGATAGTCGACGGCTTCACAGACAGTGACTGGGCGCATGACTCTGATGCTCGCAGTCGCACGGGGTACGTCTTTCTGGTTGGAGGGACTACTGTTTCCTGGAAGAGTGGCAAGCAAGGATGTGTGGCACGCAGCACCGCTGAGGCTGAGTATGTAGCATTGGGTGCAGGCACTTGTGAGGCTGTTTGGTTGTGTCGTCTGCTGCAACAACTACGTGTTCCCATCCGTTGTATCACTCTGCGCTACGACAACCAAAGCACAAAAGCCATTGCTGAAAACAGCGGCATGCACCACTCACGCACCAAGCACATCAATGTTGAGTACCACTTTGTTCGTGAATACATTGCCGCCGGCATCGTTCGTGTCGCATGGGTGGACACACGGTCACAGAGAGCTGACTTTCTCACTAAGGCCCTCAGTCGCAATGTCTTCAAAAGTGCTGTTCACTCTGTGGGTCTCATCAGTCAGCACGATCCCGGTTGAAAGTCAGTGTTGTTGATTCTCCTCATCTCGTGTGGTCATCTCTTGTGATTCTTTCATGTGTGTGTGGGTTGCTTGTCTGCGGGTCATGGGGGAGTGTTGAAGTTTGTTGGCCACTCACAACTCTGTGCCCTCTTGCCTCTCACACTATGCACACACTCTGTACAGATTAAATGACAATGGTTCATCCTGGGAAAGCGTCCAATGTGGCTATCATGGTTGGAGCCGCTGACGCCATCAAGCTGCTTCTGCTGCTGGACCCAGGAATACCCTTTGGCACCGCCAAGACCATTGCATGAATCTTTCTGACTTTCTATATGACTCTCAGTGATGCGGTAGATACCTGGGCTCGTACACTCTTACTGCCGTGCCCTACTTCATATTGCCTTGCCTTGCATGTGGAGGGGGAGTTGCATATTTCCCGGGTGCTGATCCTCAGGGGGCCACCGTGCCGGTTCTGACCGTGCATCGGTGAGAAGCCGCCACCGGTTTATTCCGAGTGGTCGGGCTCGACCCCCGGCTGGCGGCACTCATCCACTCGAGCTCGTCGCTCGAGGTGGGTGAGCGCCCACCGGTTCTAGGTTCGCTCGTTCCCCCTCCTCTCACTTGTCTTGGTGAAGTGTGGAAAGTTTCCTAAGGCAAAGCTTACCGCATCCATGGCGCTTCTCATGCGTTGCCGTCACCCGCCTCATGAATCACTGGCTAGTAAAGTGTCACACTAGTAACTACAGTCAGTCAATGGATGCATGCATGTGACCAGTCGCTGCGTCCGTCTTTTGATTCTGCACGTCTAGGTTCAGACGGCGTAGGATTCTGACATGTGTGCGCAGAGTTACGGCCAAAACAGTGGTTTTGGGCCGGTTTTAGGACAGCGCTTGGACTGCCGGGTGCGACACCCGCCGTGCGCCGCGGCAGGTATTTATGCCCTGGACCTGTCAGTTGTCATTTCTCTTTGCATATGCTATATTGAAGCATTCTGACACTGTGCCTTGTGTCTCCTAGCCAAACCCTTGCCGTTGTGTGTACGACCTGTGACTGTCGTCACCGTCTGACCAGGCATTGACGCCCGGTCAACGGCTGTGTTGCTAGGAAGCTTCCACGCACTTTCTCTTGGTATCAAAGCAGTGAGACAGTTCTCACTCAGCTGCGCAGCAGAGACGCAGCAGAGCAGCAGCAGTGAGAGTCACCGCTGCAGCAGACCTTCTGGGACCTGTTGGAGACGGCCGATCGCCGTCCACGTACTCCACCCACCACGTGAGATCGCAGCTGCTGAGGCAGCAGCAGCGGCGCGTACCGCCACACAGAGGTGTGTGGCGGCTGCGGTGCGTGCAGCCGCCCCTCCCTTCACAGCCGTAGCAGCAGAGCTGCAGCAGCAGAGGCGGCGGCGGCAGCAGCGCAGCACCAGCGCAGTAGCAGCGGCCGCCACAGCAGCGTGGCAGGAGCGGCGGCAGCAGCAGCGCAGCAGCAGCGTCGGTAGCAGCAACGCAGCAACGGCAGCGGCACAGCAGCACCAGCGGCAGTCGCGGCGGCAGCAGCAGCGCAGCAGTGGCAGCAGTAGCAGCGCGCGGCGGCGGCAACCGGCAGTAGCGCGCGGCGGCGGCAGCCGGCAGCAGCTGCAGCGCGCAGCAGTAGCGCTGCGCGCAGCAGCAGCCGCCGCGCGCAGCAGCAGCAGCAGCAGCAGCGGAGCCGCTGCTGCCACCGCTGCACACGCAGCTACGCAACTGCTGCTGCAGCTGACAGCACAGTTGCAGCAGCAGGTGGGCGGAAGCTGCTGCGCAGCTTCCGCGGAACTGCCGCGCGCCACCACGGAGCGGCAGAACTGTGACAAAAAAAAAGGGAAGGGGACGAGCTGACGTCAGCATTGTTGATTGCTGACGTCATCAGGTCGTGCTGACGTCAGCAACCACTTGCTGACATCAGCATTGCACTTAACCAAAATTTCACCCGGAAAGTCAAAAGTTGCCAGCGTTTCAACTTCCCGAGAAACACAGACGGTTTTGAAATCCGGCAAACATGACCTGCCATCCCATAGTGAGCGGCGATATGAGTTCGCCCGACGACAAGGACAAGGGACCAGGTGATTCCTCCTCCTCTTCTTCAGGAGTATTGAGCCCTTGCTCGCAGGCCATTGAGGACTTGCGCAGCCAGTAGGAGGAGATGCGTCGTCTGCAGCGAGAGCAGACTGACGGGATCCGCACACTGACTGAGCTCCTACGCGCTCAGTCCACGACTCCTCCGCGGATTTCTGAGGGAGCTGCCGGCGTTGCGGCCTCCACCCAGCACTCGGCTCAGGTGCCCGTGACAGTTGCCCCGCCTGCTTCACCTCCTGGTGTGGTTTCCCCACCACCTGCGGACCTCCTTGACGACGAGCCATTCATGTCAGGCTTCGAGGATGACTCCATGGAGCTGGAGATTCGTCTCCTACAGGACCGCCTCCGTCAACTGCAGACGGGTATCCGACCTCCACCCGTGTCCTCGATACGACCGTCACCTGACTTCCCCGGTGATCACCCCCTTCCAGGAGTCTTCCCCGTCTCTCGCCCTCCTCAGCCTGCGGTTGCTCTCCCCACGGAGCGGCAGCCAAAGGACTTTGAGGCACCACCTCCACGGTACATCAGCGAGGATGGATTTGACTGCTGGGAGATCCTGTTTCAGGTGTGGGCCACTTCCGAGGGAGTGTGGCCTTACTACCACAGCCCACACCAGCCTACAGATCTAGCACAGGTGCTGACAGCAACCAGGGCCATGCGAGGACTTCTCTATGCCATGCCACGCGAGACTGTCGTTGACTTCCGCCCCTTTCTCGGCGAGGCTGGCACAGGCACCGGAGCTGATCCGCGTGGAGGCTGGGATCTGGCGTTGTCCCTTGTGGCCGCAGAGACGCACGCTACGCGTGCGTCACACATTCGTGCTTTCCACTCGCTCCGTCAGGGACCAGCGGAGCCTGCGGCGGATTACTGGCGACGCGCCATGCGTATCTACACGCGTCTGGGGACCTCAGGGGGCACACAGCTGTGGGCACTTCGGACGATCATGCTCGGAGTTCGCCTGGAGTTCACCGACATATTCACACGGTACAACGACGCTGCTCTTGAGCCTTTCTCAGCCACCCTGCAGCTTCTCCCTTGGGCCCACCAGCTTTTCCTCCAGGTGAAGTCGGCCCGCGAGGCAGCAGTAGCACATCAGGAGACTTCCCTGGCTGCAGCAGTCCTTGCCTCACCACCATCTTCCCTCTTGGAGTCACCCTCATCTACCTCCATCACGACCTCATCTTCCTCCTCCTCTTTGACCCCGTCTACATGCATGCAGACGCAGGGCGTTGCCGCAGCCGCCAAGGGGAAGAAGAAGAATAGGAAGCGCGGATCGGGTCAGCAGCAGTCGTCATCCAGTGGTAGCAGTGGCCGTTCCGTGCACTGCTAGAACTGTGGAAGTGCCCATCGCTACACCGAGTGCCAGCAGCCGCTTGACTGGGAGCGCATCACTCGCGGACTTCAGGTTGCCCATGCTGCCCGCACGGCGACCGGCACGTCAACCGCACACTCCTCTGGACGCGCGGCGACCACGACTGCAGCTGTTCCTACATCCTCACCGGCGAGCAGCAGTGATCCGGACCCACGTGACCGCACCATCGCCGAGCTCCGTCATCTTCTGGCGCTTTGCTTTTAGGGAGGTGCGAGTGTGTTGTCATCGTGGAGTAAGTCACAGACTGCTTGTTCGTCCGTCCTCGTAACTCATGATGACACGTCTAGGGGAGCACCGTCCGCATGTGATGATGATGGGCCTGACTGCACTGACTGGATTCATGAGTCTCACCTTTGTGATGTACGTCGTTCCTTCCCACTGACGGCTCAGCGTCCCTCTGATGCCGAGTTTTCCATTGCTCGTTGTACAGTGACGTCCACCAGTCGTGACTGCTGTGGCACTTGGATCATCGATTCCGGTGCCACCCACCACATGACGTGTCATCGTAGTGACTTTGTGGTACTTGGTCCCGTCACGACTGTCCGTTCTGTTCGTATAGGCTCTGGTCAATCCTTACCGGTCCACGGTGTTGGGGTTGTATGCTTTGATGGTCCGTCTGGCCCCCTGTATCTCTCTGAGATGCTGTTTGTGCCTGATCTTGAGCTCAGCTTGCTGTCTGTGCGTGCCTGCACTCGGATGGTTCTCTCCGTTGAGCATACCGCTGATTCAGCGACTGTGACTGCTCTTGACACCCATAGCATTGTCCTGCGTGCCTCAGTCGTAGATGATTTGTACCACATTGCTCGGCCCTCCTCCCCTTGCTCTCCCTCATCCTCTGGCCGTGTTTTTGTCTCTAGTGTTCTATCCCCGGAACACCAGCGGTCGCTTCACCGACGTCTGTGTCACGTGGACTCCGACACTGTGTCGAAGCTCATCCGGACACAGCCCGCTCTTGGTCTTGACGTGACTTCTTTCGAGAAGCCACCCAAGACCGACTGTCTTTTTTGCGCTCAGGGAAAGATGCTGCGGTGCACTTATCCTGATTCGCGTTCCTTAGCGCTGAGGCCACTCCAGTTGGTCCACTCGGACCTGCTTGGTCTTCTCCCGGTCGAGTCCCTATCCGAGAGGGGATGGTATGTTCTGACGCTGACTGATGACTTCACCCGGATGCGGTGGGTCTACAGTCTGCACCAGAAGAGCGACGCCGCCCTTGCGGTTTGGCTCTGGCTCGTGATGGCTGAGCGTCAGTCTTGCCACACGCTACATACCTTTCGCTCGTATCGCGGCGGCAAGTTCCCCGGTGAGATGGACTCCTTCTTTGCTGAACACGGCATTTTTCACTAGGTCTCAGCTCCTGCTACCCCACAGCAGAATGGTGCCTCTGAGCGCTGGAACCGCACCATGGAGGATGCGGTCCGCGCCATGTGGTCTGAGTGCGGTCTCCGAGAGTCCTTCGCCTTCGAGGGCTTCGCCTACATGACGTGGGTCTGGAACCGCCTTCCGCATGGTCCGCTTCTGGATCATGTTACACCGTACGAGCTCTGGTTTGGCCACCGTGCTGATCTTCTTCTCGCGCGCATCTGGGGTTCCGTGGCCTCCGTGTGGTACACTGAGGACCAGCAGGGGTCCAAGGTCTCCCCCCGGGGTCGCTTGTGTGCTTTCATCAGCATCTCCCCGCGGTCGAAGGCCTGGCGCTTTTGGGACCCCACTTGCCGTCGTGTCATTGAGTCCTGTGACGCGCTGTTTTTTGAGTCTCTCACATACTGTGATCTGGCTATGATCACAACGCTCTCCGCAGCTCATGTCCCTTCCTGTGAGGGTCCTCGGCGGATGGGGGAGACTTCTCCGCCAGTGACTATTTCTCGTCAGGCTGATGTGTCCGCTTGAGTCCCCTCTCGATCTCCAGCACTTGATGACCCGGCTATCATTGCCGTTGGTCCAGAGAACCCGCCTGCTCAGCTTGTTTCACACCCCACGGATACCGCTGCTCTCACACCTCCTCCTGCATCATCACCTGTGTCCACTGGCACCCCTGCTCCGGTGTCTGACCCAACCCTGCCCACTCCTGTCCCTACGTCGCCTGACACTCCTGTCTCAGTGTCCGGGCCAGCTATCCCTCCGAGCTCAGTGTCCCCCACACACGCTTCTCCTCGCACGGCATCTCCGGCTGCCTCGTCTCAGACCTCACCAGCTATGGTCGTACCTTTCCCTGTGGTCATACTTGTTCCTGAGTCCGAGGTGTGCCCCTCGACCTCCGGTTACTCCCGTGAGTCCGGTGGTCGCCTTCGACCACTAGATTGCGGAGCTCAGCGAGCGTCGGGTCCCGGACCCATGCGTTCCTCTCGCAGCATCGCGAGCGGTGATCAAGGCACAAAGGCCTTAGGCCTGAGTGTCCGCACTGAGCTTTCAGAGGTACACCCAGCGTGCCCTGTAGGGCACGACCTGGTCACTCGCGAGTTCCATATCGCCTGTGATGCAGCAGCTGATCTTGTAGCCATCAGACCTGACACTGAGGCGTGTGCACTTGCCATGCAGAGTTCCCCCTCTATGGCGCCTGACCCGGGCACATTGAGGGAGGCTTTCTCATCGCAAGATGCTGAGGCCTGGTGAGCTGCTTGCGAGGATGAGCTTCGCGCCATCCGAGAGCACAGAGTCTACGAGCTGGTAGACCTTCCCCCTAGGAGGAAGGCGATTCAGGTCAAGTGGGTCTTTTGCAAGAAAGTGAAGCCGGATGGCTCATTGGAACGCTACAAGGCCCGCTTGGTCGTCAAGAGGTTCTCTCAGATTGAGGGAGTTGACTACACTGACACCTTTGCCCCTGTCGGCCACATGACTTTAGCTCGAGCTGTGTTCGGTGTAGTGGCCCAGCATGACTGGGAACTATACCAGATGGATGTGAACAATGCGTTCCTCCATGACTCTTTGGATGAGGAGATTTATGTGGCTCAGCCACCAGGCTTTGAGGACGGTGACAAGGTCTGGCGCTTGCACAAGTCCTTGTACGGCCTCAAGCAGTCTCCACGGTGTTAGAATCGGGAGATCACGGGCACCTTGACTCGTGCAGGATACGTACAGAGCGAGGCTGACCCCTCGCTGTTCATCCTGCCGACACCCGAGCGCCTCACCGCCATCCTGGTCTATGTTGATGACCTTCTGATTGCGTCTCTGTCCCTGGAGGCCGTGAAGGAGGCCAAGGCTGTCTTGCAGACCGCCTACAGGATGAAGGACCTCGGTCCTGCTTCGGTGTTTCTTGGTATGGAGATCGCGCGAGATCGCAGACATCGGACACTGTTGCTGCATCAGGCACGATACGCACGAGTCATGGGGGAGCGCTTTAGCGACCTCCTTGGTGGAGTGCCCAATGCTTCCACACCCCTCACACCTGATGGGCACAATGCCCTGAAGGTGGATGACCCTACTCAGCTGGGGGAGACAGTGGACGTGACCTTGTACCTCCGTCTTATCGGATCTCTGATGTACCTGGCCACTACCACGCGTCCCGACATCGCGTTCGCCGTCAACCTCCTCGCTCAGTTCTTGCAGGCTCCACGTGCGAGAGCTCTTCACGCGGCTGTGCGAGTGGTACGGTACGTGGTCTCCACGCCGTATCTCGGACTCTGTTTTCGTCGGCAGTGTTCGGTGGTCCTTGACGGCTACACTGACAGCGACTGGGCTTGGAGNTGCAGCGCTTGTTTCTTGAGCTTGGGCAGTCAGTACCCGCCATTGTGCTGCGTTGCGACAACCAGAGTGCTCTCGCCATTACGGAGAACTCTGGTGTTTTTAATGCTCGCACAAAGCACATTGCGGTTGAGCATCACTTTGTTCGTGATCTGGTGGAGCGACGTGTGATCTCCATCATGTGGGTTGGCACTGACTTGCAGCGTGCTCATTTCTTGACGAAGGCACTAGCCCGCGGAAAGTTCCTGGTGGCCATTCGTTCTGTTGGGCTTCGCCCCGTGCGTGACAGTGGTTGAGTGTGGGATGTACGTTGGCGTCTCATCAGTCTGTGTCACTCACTATGTGGTTGTACCAGTGCTGCACGCGTATTGACATGCGTACCATCGGGTCATGGGGGAGTGTTGTGCTTTGTACCGTTCCTGTACAGTTTACTGTGACCACTCGGCCGTGTCCATACTCGTACAGATCCCTGAGGCAGGCGGCCCTGGTGATACCGGCGCGACGACAGGCGGCGGACTACCCGCCTGGAGCTGACCGACCACTGTTCCAGAGCCCCAGATGTCACTGGGACTCCTTGCTGTGCCTTCTACGTCTTGCAGGCGCCTTTCGGCGGACTGGGCATGAGGCCCATTTGCATGTTTTTGTATTTTATACTCGCTGTCAGTCGAT
>SZWC01009094.1:91320-105965 GCA_023375785.1 Penium margaritaceum
GCGACGACAGGCGGCGGACTACCCGCCTGGAGCTGACCGACCACTGTTCCAGAGCCCCAGATGTCACTGGGACTCCTTGCTGTGCCTTCTACGTCTTGCAGGCGCCTTTCGGCGGACTGGGCATGAGGCCCATTTGCATGTTTTTGTATTTTATACTCGCTGTCAGTCGATGGATGCATGCATGTGACCAGTCGCTGTGTCCGTCTTTTGATTCTGCACGTCTAGGTTCAAACAGTGTAGGTTTCTGACATGTGTGTGCAGAGTTACGGCCAAAACAGTGGTTTTGGGCCGGTTTTAGGACAACGCTTGGACTGCCGCGTGCGACACCCGCCGTGCGCCGCGGCAGGTATTTATGCCCTGGACCTGTCAGTTGTCATTTCTCTCTGCATATGCTATATTGAAGCATTTTGACACTGCGCCTTGTGTCTCCTAGCCAAACCCTTGCCGTTGTGTGTACGACCTGTGACTCTGGTCACCGTCTGACCAGGCACTGACGCCCAGTCAACGGCTGTGTTGCTAGGAAGCTTCCACGCACTTTCTCTCTCATAGCATAGTGAATGAAAGTGATATTGTACACACAGTTTACGGTGACCTCTCGGCTCACGTCCATTGCCTTGCAAATTCCTGATGAGGCGGATAGCACGGAAGACTGGGGGAGCAGAGGCAAGCCCGACAGTTGTTGAGCAGCTGTAACCAGCCACCGGATACACGCTCTTCTTTGCTACGCGTCCTTGCTCCACTCTGGGAGTGTTCACGTCTTGTGTCAAAACGATCCAGTCTCATGCTTGGTTGTGTGTGAACTGCTGTGACTCAATGACCTGGTTTAGTCCTGCTTGTGAACGGTGGTTAGTTTAGACAAGCATAGTGTAGGCCTAAACTCAGGTTCTGGGTTTGCGTGTCATGTGCGATGTTTGCTCGTGAGGTATGGAGCGAGTGCCGGCGAGCTCCCTCTCGCTGGCTGACGGGTGGACTCGGGTAGCGAGGTCCACCCCGTAGGCACACCTACCTACCCTCCCATGTTTCTAACACTAACTTCACGTACACGCCTCCATTCAACCTACCGTTTGTTCCAATCAGACCGCGTTGTCAGGAACTACGCAGGGGTGTAAGGGAAGGGGTGTTTGGTGTGTCTGTTTTGGTATCAGAGCAACACGAGCGAAATCTCGTTGCGTAGCTGAAGAGAAACGCTGCGCGCTCCTAGGAGGGCCCGCTGAATAGCAGCCGCGTTGACTGCGGAGCTGAACAGCGCATGCGCGGAGCACAAGCAGCAGTAGCAGCGGCTCCCACCCAACGACAGTGCCAGCGGCAGCAGTATATGCTTGCGATACTCCATTTGTCGGCATGCCCAAGGACCCGCCTGTCACAGTTGGCAGCACCAGCTCCACTACGGATGCTGGTGTTGCCGCCTTTGGCGTGATAGGCGACACACCAAGCACGAAGCGGGACGAATCCCCGTCTAGCCCAAGCGCACTGGCACGTGGTTTGCGCGAGCTGCGAGAGCAGCAAGCTCAGCAGGCTGAACAGACCTCCAAGCAGATGGCAGATCTGTTCAAGCTCTTTCGGGATGCAATTCCGCAACAGGTACAGCCACAACAGCAGTAGCAACATCAGCCGCGACAGCAGCAGCCATAGCAACAGCAGCAGCAGCAGCCGCAACAGCAGCAGCAAGAACAGGAGCGTCAGCAGAAGCTCCTTCGCGATGCCATGCGCAAGGGCAAAATGACGGTCGAGAGTGCGGTTGCAGCCGACGTTGACGCGGCGCTGGGAGCATTCGATGCTGAGCCGTTGGACAATCTTCCTGAGTTGGACTCCGACGCTAGTGACGAGGAAGGCATGCTACGCCTGCCCCTCGCACAGCTGGAAAAGCGGCTTCAGACCCGCTCGGCGTGCAAAACTGCACTGAGCAATGCAGCAGGTCCTAGCAACACGCTCAGGACCACAGACCTGGCCTCTTTTGAGGATGAGATGCTCCGCCTGAGCTTGGGACTACGCGAAGACCCCTTGTCCCCGTCGCTCGAGCAAGCTGTCCCAACAGCTCTGCCAATGTCAAAGCCTCCAAAGCGGTTTGAGACAGATCCTCCCACCTACCGGCAAGAAGACAGGTACGCCATCTCGGAGCCACAATTCCGCATGTGGGCAGTCAGTGAGGGGGTGTACCTGTACTACACCAGTCCGTACCAGAGTACAGACCCTGAGCAGACGACGACCGCCGCGAGCGCCGCCTATGGTCTCCTCAAGGCCGTCCCAGAGGAGTACACCCTCGACTTTGAACCTTTCCTCGGTGATCCCCGCGCCGGCAGTGGAGCTGATCCGCGTGGCGCCTGGAACCTGGCAACCACACTTTTTGAAGGTGCGATCATGGCAACCACATCCCAGCATATCTCGGACTTCAACACCTTGCATCAGGGCACACATGAGACACCGGCCGACTACTGGCAGAGGACAATGCAGCTGTACATGGCCCTTGGGACAAATGGGCCGGGTCAACTCATGGCGTTCAACACCATCCGGATTGGTGTTGGGCGCGACTATGCAAAGACCTTCGACAACTTCAGCCTACAGAGTCTTCAGGAAATGGCTGACATAGGCTTGCTGCTGTCGTGGGTCACCAAGCACTTCCTCCACCCAAGAGTGGGAGCAGCAAATGACGCCCGCCATGGTGCAACAGCTGCGGCCGTCACCGCAAGCCAGGTCGCATGCACCATTCCCCCCATCTCCCGTCATTCGTTGCAGCCGACAGCGACAACTGCAGCCGCAACCGGTACAGTTGCGGAAATTCAGGGGAGGAAGGGACGGAACAACAGGCGGGTGGCAAGGATGGCAAGGGACCGGATACTCCAAAGCCAACCCAGGGGCGACAGTGGGAGTGCTACAACTGTGGAGGAGCACAACGCTACACGTAGTGCAAGCTCCCCAAGAACTGAACAAAGATTGCGCAAGGGCTACAAAAGGCGTTCGAGTAGCATGAACGAGCTTCTGCGCATTCTATTGTAGCGACTGATACGCCACCCACATCAGCCGCGGATGTCCCCACAGATGACGCCGACGACCTATCACCTTTGGAGCAGTAGCTCACGATGCAGGCTCGCGACATCGCTGAACTCCGCCAGCTCTTGCGACTCACCACTTAGGGAGGTGCGAGTGCATTGAGTGAGCCGAGAGGTCTCTCTGTTGGGTCTGTAGAGTCTGTGCCGTGCTGTCGGGATGGGGACGGTGGTGCACAGTGCACTATTGAGTCTGGGGATTTTTTTTGTCGGACGTGATAGTGATGGTCTGTCTGTTGTCTTCGCCGCTATGTGCATGGGTCATGACGACCTGCCGTGGCTTGATGAGTCGCAAGCACATGTCGCCATCGCAGCTAATAAGTCCTCCACTTAGTAACACTTGCCCACTGCTTGTACTGTCGGTAGCTGTTTTGACACCTCGCCAGAGCGTGTGACGGATGCCACCTGGATCCTAGATTCCGGTGCCACTCATCACATGACCTATCGCCGCAGTGACTTTGTTGTGCTTGGTTCTGTTGGCTCTGTGCGGTCTGTGCGGACGGCTGTTGGGCATGAGGTGCCTGTCCATGGTGAGGGTGTGGTGCAATTCCATGGGCTGTCAGGGCCGTTTTACATCTCCAACGTGCTGTATGTGCCTGATCTAGAACTGAGCCTACTGTCTGCACGTGCCTGCACACAAATGGGTCTTAGTGTCGCGTTCACTGGTGAGGATGCAACGGTCTCGGTTGGCGCCACCGCTGAAGTAGTGCTACGTGGCAGGGCGGTTGGTGACTTGTACCATGTCTCTGACTGTCCCACGTCCTTCCCCACCTCCACTACTGCTGCACGAGTGTTTGTGACAGGAACGCTATCTCCTGAGCACCAACGCCTACTGCATAGACGCCTGTTTCATGTCCACCTCGATGTAGTCAATCGTCTGATTTGCACAAACCCGGCACTCGGTCTTGATGCCACGTCCTTTGAGGCGCCGCCTAAGACCGACTGCCTGCAATGCGCTCAGGGTAAAATGCATCGTGCCATGTACCCTCTGTCTGAATCACGGGCTCCAAAACCCCTCGAGTTAGTTCACTCTGATCTCCTGGGACCCCTTCCCGTGAAGTTCCAGGAGGACAGAGGTCGGTACGTCTTGACAATTACGGACGACTTCACGTGCATGCGTTGGATTTTCAATCTGCGCCTGAAAAGTGACGCTGCATTCGTTGTGCGTGCGTGGCTTGTTATGGCCGAACGCCAGTGCGGCCATCGTCTCCAGAACGTTCGCTCTGATCGAGGTGGTGAGTTCATGGGGGACCTGGACCGGTACTTTGCCGAAGTGGGTGTGTTTCACAACCTCTCCGCCCCCGCCACGCCCCAGCAGAATGGCGTGTCTAAGCGCTGGAACCGCACCATGGAAGATGCGGTTTGCTCTATGCGGGTGGACAGCGGCATGCCGGAAGCTTCCACTTTCGAGGGCATGGCCTACATGACATGGGTCTGGAACCGGATCCCTCACGGCCCCCTCCCCAACACACACACCCCGTACCAACTCTCCTACGGGCGTCGTGCAGACCTCCGGCTTGCGTGTGTCTGGGGATCTTTTGCCTGTGTTTGGTTTACGCCAGAACAACAGGGGTCCAAGTTCTCCCCCCGCGATCGGATCTGCGTGTTTCTGGGCATGCCTTCACGCTCCAAGGCATGGCGCTTTTGGGACCCTAGTTGGCGGCGCATTGTCGAGTCTCGAGACGCGCTTTTCTTTGAGCGCCTCTCTTTTCATGATCTGCCCATTGGTGGGACCCCGCAGTCACTTTCCCCTAGCTGTGGTGCGGTACCTCGTGCAGGGGGGGTTGGGTTGACCGATGCCGCTGTCCTGGTCACTCTCGGCGCTACTGGACTGTCCCACCCGCCAGCTGGCTCGCCTGTGGTGTCCATCTCACTTGTGCTGTCCACACTGCCTCTCCCGCCTTTGTCTCTTGTGTCATCAGTCCCTCCTCCCTCAGCGACGCCTGCGTCACCTACTTAATCCTTTGTGCCGTCCGCATCATCCACACCTGCGTCACCAGCAACGGCCCCTGCGTCATCTGTGTCTTTACCACTTGTGTCGCCAGCGCGGCCGGTCAACTCACCGGTGTCGTCACCTTCCTCAGTCTCCCCAGTCGACACACCGGTACCGCCTGACACGTCACAAGTCTTGTTGGTGCCTGATGCGTGTCCGCCCCCTGTTCCAGCTGTATCGTCTCCAGAGCCCTATAGACGAGGTGAGGGTTGGCGCCTTCGCCCACGTCCTACTTGTAGTGTACAGAGGGGAGACCCCGGCACCAGGGCCCTAGGCCTCTGTGTGTAGGGACTCACTGAAGTTCACCCTGGCTCTGATACATGCCTCGCGCTCCTTGCTCACGAGCAACGACTTGCAGTCGACTCCGGAGAATCCACCGTCACTGTTGGCCCTCCGTCTGTGGCCTATGCCTTGGCCACACAAAGTGGAGACACTGTGGCCCCAGACCCCAGTGTGGTGGGAGTGGCACCAGATCCCAGCACACTGCGTCAGGCCCTAGCCGGTCCCGATGCGGCCCTCTGGCGCGCAGCGTGCGAGGCTGAGCTGGCAGCCATCGATGAACATGGGGTCTACGACCTTGTTGACTTGCCGCGCGGACGAAAGGCTGTTTAGGCCAAGTGTGTCTTGCGGAAGAAGCTTAAGCCAGATAACACGGTCGAGCGCTAAAAAGCGCGACTGGCTGCAAAAGGATTCTGTCAGGTGGAGGGGATTGACTTCACTGACACTTCCACACCAGTTGGACGCACGACCACGGTCTTAGGCATGCTGTACCAGGTAGCGCAACACGACTGGGAACTCCACCAGATGGATGTCAACAACGCATTTCTGCATGGGAGGCTGGACGAAGAGATCTACATGGCCCAGCCCCCAGGGTTCAAGGATAACAATGGCCGGGTGTGGCAGCTGCGGAAGGCATTGTATGGCCTGAAGCAATCACCCAGGTGCTGCAACAAAGAGATCACCGGCATATTCCTACAAGCCGGCTACGCCCAGAGCGTGGCAGACCCATCGCTCTTTGTCTCCGAGACTCCTGCGCTACTCACGGCCATACTGGTCTACGTTGACGACCTTCTAATCGCTTCGCCCGATCTGAAGGCTGTCAAAGTAGCTAAGGGAGTGCTGCAGTCGACATACAAAACAAAAGACGTGGGAGAGGCTGCGGTGTTTTTGGGCATGCAGATTGTGCGTGATCGCGCTCGGCGAACGCTTCTGGTCCATCAGGAGAGGTACGCACTCACTCTAGGGGAGCGTTTCGCCGAGCTACTTAGCAGCGTACGAACGGCGTCGACCCCAATCACCCCTGACGGTTAGGACACCCTGAAGGTCACCGATCCAGCAGACCTGGGGGAGCTAGTCGACGTGACCCAGTACTTGCGAGTCATTGGCTTGCTCATGTACCTGGCCACGACAACACTGCCGGGCATAGCCTTCACTGTCAACCTGCTCGCGCAGTTCTCACAAGCACCACGCAGGCGGGTCTTGGATGCTATCCACCGGTGCATTCCGTACGTTGTGTCCACTGCTCGGATCGGCCTTCACCACCTTGGATAGGCCTCTGTGGTTCTCGATGGGTATACAGACAGTGACTAGGCATGGAGCCCAGACGGCAAGAGTCGCATTGGCTACATCTTCCTCATTGGAGGAACTGTCGTCTCGTGGCGCAGCGGCAAGCAGGGCTGCATCGCTCGCAGCACCGCCGAAGGAGAGTATGTAGCTTTGGGTGCTGGCGCGACCGAGAGTGTGTGGTTAGTGCGTCTAATGCATGAACTGCGTCAGTCCATGCCCCCCGTTGTGCTTTGATGTGACAACGAAAGCGCAAAGGCCATCACGGAGAACTCCGGTGTGTTTCATGCACGCACGAAGCACATCAATTTTGAGTATCATTGCATCCGAGAACTGGTAGATCGAGGTGAGATTCAGGTCGTGTGGGTCGGCACTGTCTCACAACGGAATTTTCTAACAAAGGCCATCAGCCGTACGAAATTTCTTGCCGCAGTATGTTCTGTGGGATTGCACCCTGCCTGTGCTGTGGATTGACCTCTGCTCTTGAGCTGTGTCTGTTGCCATTCACCATCGCTGTGCTCGTGTTGTTGCTTGCATCAGTTCTATTACGTCGATGGCTCTGTTCGCCGTGTGGTCATGGGGGAGTGATATTGTACATACAGTTTACTGTGACCTCTCGGCTCACGTCCATTGCCTTGCAGATTCCTGATGAGGCGGAGAGCACGGAAGACTGGGGGAGCAGACGCAAGTCTGACAGTTGCTGAGTAGCTATAACCAGCCACCGGATACACGCTCTTCTTTGCTACGCGTCCTTGCTCCACTCTGGGAGTGTTCACGTCTTGTGTCAAAACGATCCAGTCTCATGCTTGGTTGTGTGTGAACTGTAGTGACTCAGTGACCTGGTTTAGTCCTGCTTGTGAACGGTGGTTAGTTTAGACAAGCAAAGTGTAGGCCTAAACTCAGGTTCTGGGTTTGCGTGTCATGTGCGATGTTTGCTCGTGAGGTATGGAGCGAGTGCCGGCGAGCTCCCTCTCGCCGGCTGACGGGTGGACTCGGGTAGAGAGGTCCACCCCGTAGGCATACGTACCTACCCTCCCACGTTTCTAACACTAACTTGATGCACACACCTCCATTCAACGTACCGTTTGTTCCAACCAGACCGCATTGTCAGGAACTACGCAGGGGTGTAAGGGAAGGGGTGTTTGGTGTGTCTGTTGTGTGTGAATCAACCTGGATTGGTTCAAATACACAGATTATTGAGACAAACTAATCTTTGCGGTGAACAAGGAGGAATTTGTCTTCATGGTTATATTGTACCAGTTCTCATAGTATAGTGGATCAAAGTTTGTCAAGAAAGTTTGGCATAGTTGTGGAAGTTCGTTGGCCACTCTCAGCTCTATGCCCTCTTGTCGCCCACACTCTGCACACATATGTACACATTGAATGACAATGGCCTTCCCCGGAGAGACGTCATGCGGGCCCACTTTGTCTGGAGCCTCTGGTGTCATGAAGCTGCTGCTGGAGTAAGGAGTTTCCGCTGGCGCACACATGGCCATTGCATGATTTTCTATAATTCTGTGATGCGGTAGATCCTAGAAATGTAATCATCAGGAAGTTTCCTAGTACGCTTGCCACTGACTGGGCATCTGCGTTTAGTCAGTTGGCGGCGTCAACACAGGTCAGGCGCGAAACGGCAAGGGTTTGGCTAGGCGACACAAGTAGAGTATCAAATGTGCTTCCATAAACAAAACACATGTAGAGAGAGATGACAACTCACAAGAACACAACATGAAATACTTGCTAAGGCTCATGGCGAGTGACACACGCGCAGTGTCAGTTTGTCCTAAAACAAGCCCAAAACCACTATTTTGACCATAAACCTGCACACAGGTATCCAAATGCACCACTGTCTGAGCCCAGAGGTGCAGAATCTTGAGCCGGACGCTACAACTGGTCACACGCACAAGTCCGGCATCGATCGGTGGACAGACAATGCAAAACATGTAGATCCGGCTCGAGAGCCAATCCACGGAGAAAACTCTAGCGTCTGCAGAAAATCCATAAAGGACCCCGGCAAGCACCGGGGATGTCGTGGCTACTATCTAGCAGCTGCTAGTTCACGGAGCTACCACTCGTCGGTGCCCTGGCACCAGCTGCATCTGCATCATGGATCATGTTGTCGTGCTCTTCAATAGCACTGCTCCGTACCACCACTACTGGATATACGGATAATCACTGCATCGTCGCTCGTGACGGGTGGAAGCCACACAAACCAACACTCCCCCTGGCTGACACAGCCGTCACCACAATTACGAATGAGGGGCTACACTCACTGTCTGTCGTAAACACCAACCCCAATACAAGGCCTCCTCGTGACAATGTTGTAACTCACCAAGTGCCCGGGTCTCGACCGTGCAATACATAACCCATACACCTACGTGCCAAACATCACAGAAGAGGTACAAAGCAACAAGTACTCCTCATGACCTTCAGAACATGTCTCCGGGGTGCGGGTCTTGACCACACTTGCTCGCATGCATGTAACATACATACCACATAGAGGCAATGGGTCTCCACGTCACACCGGTGCAAGTCACCAGGTGCGCGGGTTTCGACCCGCGCACCTGGTGCTGGTTGGATGTGCTTGTACATAGCCTCACCCCGGAGCATCGTCTTCGCTGTCTTTGTCGTCGTCGTCGCTATCGTAGTTGTCACTTCTGTCGTCACCTACTACAATGACTAGTGCAGCGCTGAGGGCCTCCTCCAACTCCATCACCTGCTGTATGCCTGCGAGCTGCTGAGCTGCACATCGCCACGTAGACTCTGTAGCATTGAGACGCGTGTACAGCTCATCAAGCTCTGCTGCGGCTGTCAGCTTGGCTGCTGCATCTGCGACATGTAGGCGGTCAGTCGCGGAACGAACCTGACGGTGGACCTCAATCGCATGCGCGTCGGCTCAAGCCACGACCTCCTGCAGCCTCGCCGCCTCATCGCGTAGGTCAGCTATCAAATTGTCTCTCGCCTCACCGCCAGCTGCTGGCGGGGCGTCGATACCAGACAACGTGTCGGCATCTGTAGCATCTACATCTGCAAGAGGTACCATTGTAGAGGCACCGGCTGCTGCTGACACACCTCTCACTCGGCCGTTGACTGTTGGTCAGACGTCGGCATCCTTCAGTGAATCTGCGTCTGCTGCACTGTCCCCGTCATCGGGAGCCCGTACAGTGTCCCGGGAATCCTCCCGACCTTTGGTGCGCAACCAATCGTCCGCCTGCCGCTGAACGTCCGCCCGTCCCCGACGTGCATCGTGTAGAGACCTCTCAGCTGCCTGGAGACATGTGTTCACATCCTCCATGCACTCCTCGGGAGCCTGTTGTGCTGGAACATCCGTAGTGTAACAACGGTGCTGCCTCTCGGCGCTTGGCCATGAGACCTTGCACGTGCGCCTCCGCTCGAGCTACTGCTACCTCCTACTCGTCGACCGCGGACTACAGGTGCTCGGGTATGGGAACTGTAGCTTGGACATGTGTAGCTGTGTCGTCGGCTGGAAAAATCATGGTGTCAGCGATGCCGGTCAGGGAAAACATGAGCCGGAGGTCTGTAGCTCGCTTTGCATCCTCCACAGAAGCTGCACTTGTAGGGTGACTGCTGCATGCTCAACAGATGCCACGGACACAACCGCCACTCGGCTGTCAGAAGTGTCTACCATGGTGACGGGTGCTCCTGCACGGGTCGCCGCTGCTGAGGCATTCACTTATATAGCCTCCTCCAACTCGCGGCGCAAGTCTGACCGCCTCCACACTACACCATGGAACGTCCACTCAGCAGCCTCGAGGCGCGTGTACACATTCTCGACGTCCAGTGCTGCTACCCAACGACTCGTGGCGTCTATAGTGCTCCAACATGTGCTCGCTGCATGTAGCTCAAGCGTGAGGTCCTGTAGGTGCCTGTCCGCACGTGCCACTGCATCCTCCTGGTCGTGAAGCGCAGAGAATAATCGCTCGAGAGCAGGGCCCGCTCGGTTGATAGTGCATCAGCTTCTGCTCGAGCTACTTCCTTTGCGACGGCTTCGCCTCCACATATAGCTACCGCAATGGCTGATGCTGTGGCCGAGGGAGGGTCTACCCCTGCGGAGGCCATACCGGCTGATACAGGAGCGACAACCATCGTGGTGTCTGCATCAACAAGGGCGTCCACTACCGGCGTCACGTGAGTATCAATGACTGCAACTGCTGCTACTGTCACGACGTCAATGGCTGCCGACACACCCACTGCCTGGACGTCTGCTCCACATGTGTCGGATGTCACTGCCACTGCTACTAGTGCCCCATCCACTGCTGCTGCCACACCTACCTCTGTGGTCGTGGTCTCTTGCTACGTCATCTGTAGTCTCCATCTCCATCTCCATCTCCATGTCCATCTCTATGTCTCCCTCCAACTCCGCGTCGGAGCACTCGTCCGTCTGTGACTCCACGTCGGACCACTCCTCGGATGTCTTGTCCTCATTGAGAGCGCCGTAACCTGAAGCACCGTTTGTCGCATCCCTCCTGCACTCTCCAGTGGTCTACGGCGGATACTCCATCCCCCTCTTGACCGACGCACTGGTAGAAGTTGTGAAGAGATGCCGCACCAACCCTACGACTGGGATGAGAGAGTCAACTCCGTGGTGACATCTGCCCCTACTGCGACTGCATTTGCCTCCTAGGCACGTCTTGCCAAACGTGCCGTCCGCTGCCTTGCGTGCTGAGTGCGAGCGCGACAACGCCGAGTTGAAGGGACTACCACAGAAGTGGAGGGATCAACGGTCGAGATGACTCCAACTGACTCCAACACAGCGGAGGGCGGCAGATGTGGAGCTAAGGTCGAGAGGTTTGGCATCATCAGGTGATGAAACTGACGGAAGTGGGGATGGCATCAAGATGTAGCTGTCTACAGCGGCATGGTTGCAACGGCCCGCTCAAAGACCACGTGGTCTGTGAGCTGTTGCACCATGCCCTTCAGACCCTGGAGCTTGGCATACAACACCGCCATAGCTCCAATGAGGGGTGCCACTGTGTCGGCCGACGTCTCTGAGTCGGATGGGTAAGAAGAAGGGCGGTACCGTATCCAGGGCAGTCGTCACCCGACAGGACGTTAGCGACACTGGCGCCTACCATGGTGTCGATCACCATAGAAGTAACAAGCATAGCCGTTAGACGCCTGAGGCGTTTGCCATGGCTGCAACTGCCAGTGTGGAAGTGACGTCTACCACGCATGCATTGTCGGTGCCAACCTCGGCGCCGGCTGAGCTCTCCGCCATGCTAGTCTGCTCATCTCCGGAGCTTGGCGTGGATGAGTGCACAGGGTACTTGCTCCCGCTGGCACAAGGCCATAGGGGGAGGTGTACGATTGAAGCACAGTCTCTCAGACGTACTGTAACGTTGTCACGAGTATGGCCACCACCACGCCAGGGGTGCGTTGTTGTGCGATTGCTACGCGATTGCTATGCCGCTATCGTGCGGCTAGTGTAATATGCAACCTCAAGTTGCCTTTGGTGCTGTTGCTATTGTCACTACTGCCTACGGCCACTGTGAACGCCAATGGCGGTGGTCCCCGCCACACTTCTTGCAGCTGGTAACGCTGTTGGTGGTGCCGCTACGACTACGGCTGCTAATAGTGTACCTGTTGTTGTCACCAACTGACAGATATGACCTCTGGCCACCCCCCCCTTTTTTTTCTTTTTTCTTTCGGTGACATCTCCTCGGATGCCCCGTTTGGGGTTATTGTGGGGAACCCCACTCGAGGACCCCCCTTCCTTGTTTTTTCTTTTGTTTGGTCTTGCTCAACTCCTCGAGCAAGCTCGTCAAGCTCGCTCGCTCGAGGAGCTCGCTCTTCGAGCAAGCTTGCTCTGGGAGCTTGCCCGCGGGCGAGCTCAACAGCCCCCCCGCACCCTCACGGGCAAGCTGTTGCAGGAGGAAGCTGCACGGGAGCTTCCTGCTACTGCCACGACGGCTGCTTCCCCTGCTCCTGTGCGTGCTGCTACTGCCACCCCTGCAGCGCACGCAGTAATGGAGCACTATAGTTGGTGCTGTGGCTTCTACCATCAACTGCCACTACTACCATCAGCTGCTGCTGCTGCAGCTGCCCACTATCGATATGATGCTGTTCGCCGCCGCCACTATGGCAACTGCCCGCCGTCGTTGCCGCTATTGTTGCTGTTGCTCGCCGCCGTTGCTAAAGCTGCTCGCTACTGCTACTGCTAATTTGGATATTGCCTAGTGCTGCTGCTGTTGCAGCTGCCCATTGCGAGTATTGCTTTTGCGGATGCTAACCGCCGCTGTTGGTGCAGCAGCTACTCGCTACGGGTGTGGCTACTGTCGGCCTCCACCGCTGCTGCTGTAGTTTCTCGCCGCCGACACACCTGCAGCTGCTCGCAGCCGCCACTGCTGCTGCAGGTGCTGCTTAGGCTGCTTTCCTCCGCCGTTGCTGCTACAACTGCTCGCCACTGTAGCAGCTGCGGTGGGTGCTAATGTGGCTACTGCCCTCCGTAGTTGCGGCTGCAGCTGCTCTTGCAGCTTCTACTGCTACGGCTGCTGCCCATAGCCGCTAATGTTGCAGGTGCCTCCCACCGCTGATGCTGTTATGGTTGTTGTTGCTGCAGCTCCTGTTGCTATGGGCTGCCACCACTGTCTCCGCTGCCTCTTCCGCTCCGTTGTAATGTAGTCGTAGTGGGTCCTTCCAAGATCTGCTGCGACTCCTGCTATGGGTGGCTGCCACTGCTGCCACTCACTACTTCTGTTGTTGCTGCTGCTGCGTCTCTGCTACAGAACACAACAAGCTGTGGCTCATTTGGTCTGATACCAAAATGTGATTACGAGGAAGCTTCCTAGTTCGATTGCCACTGATTGGGCGTCTGCGCTCAGTCAGCTCGTGACGTCAACATAGGTCGGACGCGAAACAGCAAGGGTTTGGCTAAGCGACACAAGCAGAGTGTCAAATGTGCTTCCATAAACAAAACGCATGCAGAGAGAGATGACAACTGACAAGAACACAACAGAAAGACCTGGTGTGGCCCATGGCAAGTGACGCACGCGCAGTTTGAGTTTGTCCTTGAACTGGCCCAAAACCACTATTTTGGCCATAAACCTGCGCACAGGTATCAAACGCACCACCGTCTGAGCCTAGAGATGTAGAATCTTGAGCCGGACGCACAAGTCCGGCATTGATTGGTGGAAAAACAATGCAAAGCATGCAAATCAAGCTCGGGAACCAGTCCACCAAGAAAACTCTAGTGTCTGCAGAAAATCTGGAAAGGACCCCGGCAAGCACCTGTGATGTCGTGGCAACTGTCTGTCAAATGCTAGTGCACGGAGCCACCACTCGTCGGTGCCCTGGCACCAGGTGCGTCTGCATCATGGATCATGTTGTCGTGCTCTCCAGTAACACTGCTCCGTACCACCAGTACTGGATACATGGATAATCACCGCGTCTCCGCTCGTGACGGTGGAAGCCACAGAAGCCAACAGCTAGGGTTCGTACATTCTCGCCGTCATTACCTGCATCATACATTCTTGCCTTTTGAGTGTTTTGGGAGAGCTGCATATTTCCTGGGTGCTCATCCTTAGGGGGCCACCGTGCCGGTCTGGACCGTGCACTGGTAAGTAGCCACCCCTGGTTTAATGTGAGTGGTCGGGCTTGACCCCCACGTGGTGGCACTTGCTTACCTGAGCGTGTTGCTCGGCGTGAGTGCGTGCTCACCGGTGGTTAGCTCGCTCGCTCCCCTTACTCTAACTGTCTTGGTGTATCGTGAGTTCTAAAGAAAGCTTTTACCGCATCCATGGCGTGCCTCATGCTCTCTCATGCTCACCTGCCTCGTCACACACCATTCACCAAGGAAACTGCCAGGTAATTCTTGCTATCAGAGCCGTGAGGGTCACCCCTTGCAGCTCGTGCAAGAAACATTCCAGAAATTAGTTTAATGTTTCAATCTTGATTTCATTTCAACATGTTTATAGCATGTTGTATAGAAATGAACTTAGATTTTGGAGCTTTTGACCAACTTTCTCATGCAAGCATATGTATCCTACTCTCTCTCTCTCTCTCTCTCTCTCTCTCTCTCTCTCTCT
>SZWC01009095.1:0-15258 GCA_023375785.1 Penium margaritaceum
CTGCCCGCCTTCGTGCTGTGGCACTCCGCCTTCTTTCATTGCCTGCCTCCGTGCCGTGGCAATTCCGTTGCCTTCCGCTACCCGCCTCCAAGCTGTGGCACTTCCGTTGCTTCCCGTTGCCTGCCTCAACGCCGTGGCATTTCGCTGCTTTCCGCTTTCTACCCCCAAGCTGTGGTACATCTTCTTCGATTTCCTCCATCCGTCCATCAGCGTTCTTCCCGTTGGGTTACAGCTACATTCGCTTTCCCTTCATCTTGACGTCAGCCATTCCTTTGTCCGTGTGCACTTCGTACTGTCGTGACCTTGGCGCTGAGGCCTTCGGTCCACGCCTCGTTCACTTACTTGCTACAATGGCCATGCTTCTACTTCGACTCACCAAACTGTGCAGTGTCCTGCAGTCTTCCTGCCTTTGTCCTTAGCCGCAGTATCATTCCCACCATCCTCATCACTCATCTCCAAGTTATCTCTCCTCTCTCCTGCTTGCCCGCGCCTCGGACGGCGACTCGGTTCCATCCCGCACTCCAAATCACTCTCCACACTCTCTGCAGCACCTCCAAAATCCTGATATGGTATCAGAGTTCAGCAGAGGATTGTGAGCAAACAATCCTCCTCCACGCGCTGCCTACATCTCCTGGCGCCTGAAGCACTTCACTAAAGCGCTCCATGACCAATTCGCCAGCAGTCCTTTCCCCAGCAGCAGTAGCATCGCATTCCACTGAAGCAACAGCAATTCCTCACAAACAAACAGCCTCCTCCTACAAAGTGTGACCACCTTCACTGATCCGTGTATGGGCGCGGCCCGGTGACGGTGTAAAACTCCAACAACAGCAGCAGGAGCATCAGCAGAAACCGACCATCCTCCGTCTTTTACAGACATCGCACCCGTTCAAGCAGAGTCATCCATCTATCACAATTTGTCACTTCAAACCAACCACTTCAAACGTTTCACCAGCTACTTGTACCTTCAGACCCTCCATCCTCCCTTTGCCGACTAAAGCTCCTCGCTGACACGCGTTCCTGCCAAGCCGTCAGCAACAGTCATTACAACAGCAGTAACTCCATTCATCAGTCATCCGCCTTTCTCAGCATTAGAATCCGTGCTAGCAGTATCCCTGAACGGTGTATGGGCACCGCTTGGTGAGACTGCATCACACGGAAACTAGCATCTTTCTCAATCGCAGCAGGCATCCAGGAACACTGCATCTGACACTCCTCCCTCCTTTCTCAGCAGCTCAAGCTTTGTACCTGCCTCCCTCATCACTACCAACATCAGCATACAAGGACCAAGCTACAGCAGGCACTCTTCACTCCTTGCAATCCCCAACAGACCACCCAGCAACCACACGACTCTCCAGAATCATTACCTCTGCCTCCGCGCAAACACAAGCATTCAAATCCTCATCAACAACAATGCTTCTTTTGCCCTCGGCTGCCTGACCATTGCTGCAAGGAACCATGTCCGCCACCATCTCTAGCAACGCAAACACCCCATATCGTCCTCTGCCATCCATGAGCCAACAAACACGCCTCAAGCATCTGACGTTGTCTGTCCTCTCTCACCTCTCCCAGGCATTTCCGAGCGTCATCCTACGACAGCACCCAGCTTTTCCCTCTACCTTCTCACCATTGACACTCCTACAGAAGCACCGATCCTAACCATCACTCTTGAATCCACCAACAGGTCCTCTACATTACAACCTCGGTTCCCCTCAGCGAACATCATCTCTCCAGACCCAGCTTTTGTCACCAACAACTCTCCTCCATCAACTTCAACACCAAACCACCAACTTCATCTTATCGACACCACTGCGTTACCTTCATCCTCCTCCAAGAGATGATCCTCTCGCTCATCCGCATTGCCACCACCACAAGTTTGCACCAATCAATGCCCTTCTCATCGGTCAAGAAGTCTAGCACGAAGATACAGGAGCTAGCTCCTGTCCAAAGCCCGCAATCTTGATCCTCTCCATCATCCGGCAGCAGTATCCCTATCTTCTACAAAAATATTCTCTCTTGCAGGAGAAGAAGAAGGTGAAGGATCTAACTTGTGACCAAGGGGGCATCAAGCTTCTCTGAGTGGTCACACCAACATCTCCTGGATACACCGAACCGTTCATGACTTGTGCCATTGAGGGCCGGTGTCAGAAGAATAAAAGAAACAATGGTACAAGACTGTTGGGGTACAACAGGAAAAGATTACAGAAATACCCATCGAGCCAGTGACACAAGAATAAAAGAAAATAAGTGATCAGGCTCAACTCCGATGATCTGGTCGGTGCTCATACCGACACAAAAGACCCACGTTCTCCCATTCTTGCTCGCCCAAAACCCGCCGTGCTGCCCGCTCCACACNCTTTTGTCACCAACAACTCTCCTCCATCAACTTCAACACCAAACCACCAACTTCATCTTATCGACACCACTGCGTTACCTTCATCCTCCTCCAACAGACGATCCTCTCGCTCATCCGCATTGCCACCACCACAAGTCTGCACCAATCAATGCCCTTCTCATCGGTCAAGAAGTCCAGCACGAAGATACAGGTGCTGGCTCCTGTCCAAAGCCCGCAATCTTGATCCTCTCCGTCATCCGGCAGCAGTATCCCTATCTTCTACAAAAATATTCTCTCTTGCAGGAGAAGAAGAAGGTGAAGGATTTAACCTGTGACCAAGGGGGCATCAAGCTTCTCTGAGTGGTCACACCAACATCTCCTGGATACACCGAACCGTTCATGACTTGTGCCATTGAGGGCCGGTGTCAGAAGAATAAAAGAAACAATGGTACAAGACTGTTGGGGTACAACAGGAAAAGATTACAGAAATACCCATCGAGCCAGTGACACAAGAATAAAAGAAAATAAGTGATCAGGCTCAACTCCGATGATCTGGTCGGTGCTCATACCGACACAAAAGACCCACGTTCTCCCATTCTTGCTCGCCCAAAACCCGCCGTGCTGCCCGCTCCACACGTCGCGACAAAGTCGCGAACCACGTCCGCCTCCTCGCACCTCCAAGACCAAGATGTGTGCGCACCCAAACATCAAGTACGTGGACCGGCACCGGTAGCACTCCTCCACCCCGCGGCTCCACTCTCCACTAGGAGAACTCCCCAGCCTAGTCCCAAGCGGCTGCACTATGAGCACTCTAGTAACCCAGACTAGCAAAGTATACACGTAGCACTAACATCCTTGTGTTTCTTACATCCATTCAATCTAAGTCATTTTCCCTTCCGTTGCCCGCCTCCGTGCTGTGGCACTCCGCCTTCTTTCCGCTGCTCGCCTTCGTGCTGTGGCACTTCGCCTTCTTTCATTACCTGTCTCCATGCCGTGGCACTTCCGCTGCCTTCCGCTGCCCGCCTCCAAGCTATGGTACTTTTGCTACTTCCCGTTGCCTGCCTCGACGCTGTAGAACTTTGGTGCTTTCCGATGCCCGCCCCCAAGCTGTGGCACATCTTCTTCAATTGCCTCCATCCGTCCATCAACGTTCTTCTTGCTGGGTTAGAGCTGCATTTGCTTTCCCTTCATCTTGACGTTGTTCATTCCTTTTTCCATGTGCACTTTGTACTGACGTAACCTCGGCACTGAGGCCTTCGGCCCACGCCTCGGTCCCTTACTTGCTACACTGGCCATGTTTCTACTTTGACTCAGCAAACTGTGCAATGTCCTGCCGCCTTCCTGCCTTCGTCCTTAGCCGCAATATCATTCCCAGCATCCTCATCACTCATCTCCAATTTATCTCTCCTCTCTCCTGCTTGCCCGCGTCTCGGACCGCGACTCGGTTCCATCCTGTGGAGCCCTTCTTGTCGTATCTCTTCGTTCCATGCCGTGGGGCTCTGGCGTGGGGTCACCCTGCGTTCTCCTCCCCCTGTTCCTCTTCCCTACGGCTCCTGCAAGCGCCTTGTTACCTCCTTTTGTTCTGCCGGCATCCTTCTTCTCGTATCATCACTCTCCTCACACGACAGGCAGAGTCGTCCATGGAGACCTATCTGTGTGTTGCTATAGCGACGGGCACATGGGAGGTACACCCGCTGATGGCAGCTGATACAGTGCCACCTACGGACACGAATTGGGTCCCTGCATGTGGCGCACAGCTCCCTCCGTGAACTCGTGCATCGGAGGCATTGGTAGAATGCAATGCGCCCTCCGTGACGCATCCTCCTTTCCCCCACCTTCTTCACACATTCGTTATGTGAGAAACATCCGCACTTCTCACACCATGGGGTCACTCCTCTCAGCTCCCTCAAGCAACTAGGGCAATCCCCTTCCACCGTGCCTGTGCGTGGTCATATCTAATAACCGCTGCAGTTATTCCTCCCCTCTTCGTTCGTCTTGATGCAGGCAGCGTGTGCTTCCCGCTTGCAATAGTCGCATTTCCCGTGTGGAGATCCCAGCAGTCTTCTATAGCCACAGCACTCAATGCCTGCCGCAGCATTGTGCTCCTGTCCCAGCACGACTCTCACCTCTATGGGTATTCTCTGTTTGACCATTTGGTAGGGCATGTAGATCCAGCCTCCTTCTTCATCTGCCATTCCACACTCCTGATGCATGTGGCACTTGCAACGCCTGCACTGTCTGGCAGGCAGGTGTACCCTCTTCTTGTACCACGGGCAATTACGAGCACGAGGTGTCTTCTCTCCTACTGATCCTTGCCTGCGCCTGCGCCCCTTGCTTCTCCCCCTCCCGCTGCAATGCCCCCGACCCAACTGCCTCGTCTTGGCCTTGCTCTTAACATGGCATCCCTATTCGCACTTCCCTGTCTCACCCCTGCTTCAACCCCAGGCCTCTTTGTTCCCTCGCCCCTTCCTGGATCCATTAGCGACCCAGCATTTCCACTCCATGGGCTTCACGCAATCCCCGCGCCTGTCTCTGCTGCCTTCCCTCGCACTCCCATGGGCGTCCCTCGCAGTCCTCCCGATGTTGATCCCCTTGCCAGTGAAGGGCGATGGGGGCCCCTCTCTGCTCCTCTCCCCCTGTGTTGTCCTCTCGAGGGGGCACGATGGATCCACCGTCGTGCCGGTGCATCATCCACCGGAGCACCGGCCCGTCCGAGTGCCCCTGCGCGTTTAGGTGTCGTTGCTCCTTCCCTAGCCTCAGCTCCCCGTCCTTGCTGCGTCCTTCCTGGTGCACTTGGTATGTCAGAGCGCTGGGTAGATCGATTATCCGCCGGGGGTGGATGAGGATGGGATCGCACATCTGGTCCCTGTGGGGTTGGTGGCCTCGGTGCTGCCGGTGGCGGCTCATTTCTGAACAGGCACCACTGAGGTGTCACGGCCAACGCCTCATTCACCATAGCCAGCACCTTCCTTCTTACTTCGGGGACATCCCTGTTCCCCAGTGCCCTCATTGCCAACACTGCCTTTCGAGCCGCTACTCCCTCCGGTCCGGACAGTGCCACTGCATTGCGGTAGAGTTGTTCCACTGGGTGTGCATCTGCGTATGAGCGTGGCGTTGCCCTTTCCCTCACGCCCTAACATTCTTCCTCTCTCTGTTGCTTCTTATCCTGTGCCCGGGCCTCGAGGAGTCATAACTTTGCCGCACATTTGTCGCAATGATGTCATACCCCTCGCAGCACCTGCCCGCAAGGTCAATGGAGCGGCTGGTAGCATCCCTTACACCACTCAGTGGCGTTGCGGTTACCATACTCTGTACAGTACAGGCTCCACTCCAGTTCTGCCGCTTGCCGACCTCCCCCTCCCTGCTCCTCTCTTTCTTTCCGCATTCTCCCTTTCAGCTCCGGCATACAGGCCGGACAGACATGCACTGCCTTCTGTTGCAGCAGCTCCTCTTCTCCACAGATATAGTGGAGGGCCACCTTGTAATTGAAGCAGTGTTTCTTCTGTGTCCTCACCGGCCGCTTGCACCTCCCGCATTCCTCCGTCTTCTCCACCCCGGGCACACTTGGTCCAGCAGCCTTTCCACCCTCCTCGTCCATCTCTTATTCTTATTCAACCATCCTTCAGATGCAGCTCTTATAATGCCGTCCCAACCCCGGAATCTCCGTCCCACACTTGCAGTGGAGGGGTGCTTTACATTCATAGCACCAGGTTGCCTCCATGGGGTCATACGGCTCTCCGTAGGCTTCACACCTCTTAATACATCGCTTGGGTGCGGGCCTGTTCTTCCTCCTGTCCTATTTGTCTGCTTTTGCTAGCATGAAAGGTGCACACTTCTTGCATCCTATCACCTTCCGCCGCATCCTTATCTTTGGATCCTGGCAGGCTGCATGCACAGGAAGTCTACACACGTAGCAGCGGAACAAAGTGGTAGCGTCCATCGGCTCTTCACAGTTACCGCATGGTTCCTTCTCATCATGCAGCACACTGGATTTCCCAGCCGTGGCCCCCATCCCCGAGCGGATTCTTTCCTCCTCCCTTTCTTTCCGCAGTTCCTCCTCACTGTCTACCCCCATGCTCTCCTTCAGATTTAGTGCACAGACCTGACACATCTTGATATCGTGCACGGTGTCCAGTTCCAAGTCGTAAAATGCCAAATGTAGGCTAGCCTTGCATCCCTTGTACACCACCTCTCCCTTAGTGGCAACCGGGTTCTTAAATGTTGCACAGAGTTACAGAGCCACCTCCTCCTGTCCTTCCTCTTCATCCTGATCATCCGCGTTGATGCTTAATTCTAGCTCTTCATGCCGCTGCTCCTCTTCTCCTTGCGTGGGTGTCTGTTGTCCTGACCGTGCTTCCGCTTCCAGCCGGGAACTGGTTGGCCATAACGATCTATCATCAGGGGGAAGTGGCTCCCATCTTGAAGGAGGAGCATTGAGCAAGCTGTGGTGTTCTTCTCGCATTGGTACAGGCTCCTTTTCCTCTCCCTATTTCTCCGCCTCTTTTCATTGCTTCTTTTCTCCCAGTCCAACTCTTTGGAGCCCTTTTTGTTTCTTCTTCCGTTGCTCCTACCGCTGCTCCTCTGTTGTTGTTGCTGGTGGTGCTTACGCCTCGGGCGCCGTACTGGGTGCAGCTGCCGCAGAAGGCAGCATCTCCTGTCCCCGCTGCTCTGCTGCTGCTACTGGTGGCGTTGGCGCTCCGGGCGCCGCGCCGGGTGCAGCTACCACAAACGGCAGCACCTCCTGTCTCCGCTGCTCTACTGCTACTGCTCGTGGCGCTGGCGCTCGGGGTACCACGCCGGGTACAGCCGCCGCAGAAGGCAACACCTCTTGTCCCCGCTCATCTACTGTTGCTGCCGATGGTGCTTGCGCTCCGGGCGTTGTGCCAGGTGCAGCTGCCGCAGAAGGCAGTGCCTCCTGTCCTCGCTACTCTACTGTTGCTGCTGGTGGTGCTAGCGCTCCGGGCGCCACGCCGCGTGCAGCTGCCGTAAGGGGGGCACCTTATGCCCGCGCTGCTCTGCTGCTGGTGGCGCTGGCGCTCTCGGCACCGCGCCGGGTTTGGTTTCTACAGAAGGCAGCACCTCCTATTCTCGCTGCTCTGCTGCTGCTGCTGGTCGTGCTTGTGCCTCAAGCGCCGCACCGAGTGTAGTTGCCGCAAAAGGCAGCACCTCCTGCTCCCGCTATTTTACTACTGTTGCCGATGGTGCTGGCGCTCCGGGCGCCGCGCCAGGTGCAGCTGCCGCAGAAGGCAGCGCCTCCCGTCCCCGCTGCTTTGCTTCTGCTGCTGGCGGTGCTGGCGCTCTGAGCACCACGCCGGGTGCAGCTGCCGCAGGAGGCAGCACCTCCTGCTCCCGCTACTTTCCTGCTGGTGCCGATGGTGCAGGCGCTCCGGGCACCACATCGGGTGCAGCTGTCGTAGAAGGCAGCACCTCTTGCTCCTGCTGCTTTGCTGCTGTTGCCGATGGTGCTGATGCTCCGGGCGCTGCGCCAGGTGCAGTTGCCGCAGAAGGCAGTGCCTCCTGTCCCCGTTGCTATACTGCTGCTGCTAATGGCGCTGGCACTCCGAGCGCCGTGCCAGGTGCGGCTGTCGTAGAAGAAAGCGCCTCCTGTCCCCGCTGCTGTGCTGGTAATGCTCATGGTGCTTGCGCCTCTGGCACCGATGGAGTTCAACTGCCGTAGAAGGCAGCACCTCTTGCTCCTGCTGTTCTGCTGCTACTGCTGATGGTCCTGACACCTCGGGCGCCGCGCCAGGTGTAGCTGCCGTAGAAGGCAGCGCCTCCTATCCCCGCTGCTCTGCTGCTACTACTGGTGGCACTGGCACTCCGAGCACCGCGTTGGATGAGGCTGCCGCAGGAGGCAGCACCTCCTACTCCCGCTGCTGTGCTGCTGCTGCCAATGGTACTGGCGCTATGTGTGCCGTGCCAGGTATAGCTGCCGCAGAGGGCAGCGCCTCCTACTCCCGCTGCTTTGCTGCTAGTGTCGATGGTGCAGGCGCTCCGGGTGCCGCGCCAAGTGCAGTTGTCACAGAAGGCAGCGCCTCTTGTCCCCGCTGCTCTACTGCTGCTACTGGTGGTGCTAGCGCTCCGAGCGCCGCGTTGGGTGCGGCTGCCATAGAAGGTAGTGTCTTATGTCCCTGCTGCTCTGCTGTTGCTACTCGTGGTGCTTGCGCCTCAGGTGCCGCGTCGGGTACAGCTGCCGCACAAGGCAGCACCTCCTGCTCATGCTGTTCTTCTGCAGCTGCCACACAAGGCAGCGCCTCCTATCCCCGCTGCTCTACTGCTACTGCTGGTAGCACTGGCGCTCCAGGAGACGCGCTGGATGAAGCTAACGCAGGAGGCAGCGCATCCTGCTCCGGCTGCTCTGCTGCTGCTGCCGTTGGTGCTGGCGCTCCGGGCGCCGTGCCGGGTACAGGTACCGCAGAGGGCAGCACCTCCTGCTCCCGCTGCTTTGCTGCTGCTGCCGATGGTGCGGGCGCTCTAGGCGTCGTACCAGATGCAGTTGCCGTAGAAGGCAGCGCCACCTGTCCCAGTTGCTTTGCTCCTGTTGCTGGTGGCATTGGCACTCCGGCCGCTACACAGGGTGTGGCTGCCGCAGAAGGCAACGCCTCCTATCCCCGCTGATCTGTTGGTGCTGCTACTGGTGCTTGCGCCTCGGGCACCGCGCCAAGTGCAGCTGCCACAGAAGGCAGCACCTCCTGTCCCCACAACTCTGGTGCTGCTGCTGGTGGCGCTGGCACTCCGGGTGCCACGCCGGGTGTAGCTGTCGTAGAAGGCAGCACCTCCTGTCCCCGTTGCTCTACTGTTGCTGCTGGTGGCGCTGGCACTCCGGGTGTCGCACCGGGTGCAGCTGCTGTAAAAGGCAGCGCCTCTTGCTGCCGCTGCTCAGCTGCTGCTGCCGATGATGCTAACGCTCCGGGCGCCACGCCAGGCCCTGTTCCTTTTCACTTCCACAATCACGCCCTATTCCTTGAGCTCACGCAAGCCCTCATTGATGATGTCCTTCTGGTCCTGGAGCAGGCGTCGAGCCTTTTGCTTATGTGCAGTTGCGTCTCCTGTGTTAATGACATGGACCGTGTCGACTGCTCCGATATCTGTTGACTTGTTTGCACATATTTCTTCGTGGTAGATGATAAGCTCCTTGACTTCCTACCTTTGCTCCTCAGTTAGGTGCTCATGGAGCATGTGGTCCCATCGTTGGGAATGTAGGACTGTGGGTGGTGGCAGTTCTTCATCCCCCACCAGACCGGCTCCGAGATCAGGGTCTGGATCCCAATAATCATATACCTGCAAGTTGAAATCACGGGAGCCACATGAGGAGATAGTGAGGGCCTATGGTTGACGTGGAGGTGGCTCGTCATCGCGGCGCAGCCAGCCGACGTCACTCATGGGTTCTTCATCTGAGTTTTCTCAACTGACATCTTCACAGATGTCAGTGTCATTGTCACATAACAGCATTTTCCCTTTGCGCTTCGCCTCCTCGGCAAGATCATTTGGGATTGTTGGCTGTGCGGTCACCGGTACGAGTGGGTTGCTCGACACCTGAGGAGGCTCTGGATGAGGTGAGGTGATCGAGGCCCGGCTGAGGTCAGCAGGGTGGCGCTCTGTCGTGGGAAGGAACAGCCATGTGGGGGATTCAGCTGACGGTTTGGGTATCGGTCCCATGGGGAGCTGCGGTCGATCATCCGTCGGAGTAGCTTGTGCTCGTTTGGGGCATGGCTACGGGGGTGTGGGTGTGCAATCCACCAGCTCTTCTTCCTTGGCTTGTGGCGCAATCACGGGAGGGGCATCATGCTTGGGGATGCCATGATAGAATTCCTGGCTGCGTGGTCTTCAGCACGGGCTTCTTCCAGGGAGAAGGGGTGACCGAACTTTGTAGGCATTGACGTCCTTGGGCCCACAATCAGAGCTGTATAGGTAGTATACCCTGATGAAGTTAACAGCATGAGTCCGTCCGCATAGAACAGGCTTGCTTGTCGGGGGATGAGATAATCTGTTCCTAGCAGGACATGTAGGTGCAGGCCACCATGACCTGCACCCGCACAACTTTGTGGATGAGGCCCACCTGCAGGGGAAGGTCATCCACGTACGACACCGTGTCCTGCGTCCATGTCGCCGTATGCATTCATGAACACCTTAGTTCTTGGTTGAATCTTGTGCTGCCAGCCGATTGCTTGCAGGACTTGAAGTGTCACCGTGGTATGGGTGGCGCCAAGGGCGATGATTGCTAGGAACTTCTTGCCACATATCCACACATAACAGCTAGCCACTTCATGGTGGGGAGCTTGCGTTTGTGGTGGTGCAAGGGCCATGGGCCGCCACCCCCATGTGTCAGGTTCAGCTCTTTTGGCTACCAGGCTGAGTCAGTCATGTGGGGCCCGAGTGCAACTAAGGCAAATGCCGGCTGGTCGAAGCTTTTCGGCGTATTCCTGCAGAACCGCTGCGAGGTGGGATTTTGCTGTAGATACTCTCCCAAGGATATCTCCTAGAAGGGACGGTGGAAGGAGGTAAAGGCACTTGCCGTGGGCTCGTCGTATGCTGAAGGCGCAAATATCACCCTCTGGCGACGTGGAGGCGTGGGACCCCTTGGAGGACACGTGTGCGGTTCAGGTGGGGGCTTCGGGCGCATCGCTGAAATCTGACGTGGTAACCGAGTCGAGCGCGCTTCGACACATGTTTGTAGGTCTGCTTCAGCCCATTCCTATTGCTCTTTGTATTGGCGCATGCACTCATACATCTCCGCAATCGACCATCCTTCCACACCTTGTACGTGAGCAACCGTGACCAGTTCCTGTTCTGCAGCCGTCGGGGGAGTCTCCGAGGTCTGCTCTTCGGAGCAGGAAAGATCGAGCTTCACATTCCGTGCAGGCGCATCTGAGATAGATGGCTGAGTAGCAGCTGGTGTCTTTCCCGTCTCCCTTTGCTGCGCATACGCCTTCCATTGCGCCGGCCCATTGCCCACCGGACCAGAGGTACGGGCGGTGATGTTGGGACCTACAGCTTGCCGTGCAGCGGCAGGTCCTGGTCCAACCGGTCCGCGTCCTTGGTATTGTCCTCCTCTGGGTGGCACGCCTGGCATTGAGGTGCGATTGGGACATTCTCGGTGCCGATGGATGAATTCTACGCATCCATAGCAACTCCCAGGTGGGTAGTTATGGGGGTTCCTCGGGTTGGGTGTTCAAGCTCCTGTAGGCATGCGAATAGCGGGCGCCACATGTTCCTTAAGAGCAAACTGTTCTCGAGCCGCTTGTCGTTTGATTTCCCTTTGCTGATGTTCTGCTTCCTCCTTCAGTGCATCCAGTGTGCTAAAATGTCGTACATCCAAATGTGTTAGCGATCGCTGGGACAAGAGAGTCCCGGTAATACTCCTTAGTCATGCGCAAGGGTATGTCGACACATCGCACAGAGATCTTGGTAAACTTGTCATTGTGTAACTTGATGTTTTCTCCACCCTTCATGCAGATGGTACTAATCTGGAGCTCTGCTTCTTCGAGGCTCATGAGGTCGAAACGCTTGGTCATCCTATTTGCCAAATCATCAAAGTCAGCAAAAGGACGTTCCTTATGCTATGCAGTGAACCACTCCAAAGCTTTCCCTTGTAGCGCTAGGTACACTGCTGGGACAATGTAGTCAGGAGATAACAACCCATAATCGAGACAAGTGCCCAACTTGAACAGCCACATGGCCGGGTCCTCCTCTGGTTCACCCTTGAAGACGTCGAGCTTTGGGAGAGTGTAAGAAGCCTTTGTCGCTAGGTTCAAAGTCAGTTCCTGTGGAGGCACCATTAGCACCTACGCCCGTGGCGGGGCCCCCAGGTGGGATCGATGTGCTTGCACCAGGCCAACTGCCCTAGTACCAGCCGATGAAACGATTACTGCTCCCCTTGGCCGAGCACGTCCTGCATCGGTTCCTCCCAGTCCAGAACGTCCCATGTGGTGTCTTGCTGAACGCGCTTGTACTCGCACAGTATACTGCTTGCCTACATGAGCCACTGATCCTTGCCCAGGTCCGGTTGAACCACCCGACATTCGGGGTCTTTGCTGGAGTCTTCCTGCCACAGGTATGATTAACGTCTTGCTTGGTTGATGATGAGATGATTGCATTTTTTACTAGACAGGTGGTACGGTATATTTGGTTGACGGAGCCCCTGTTAGGATGTGCGTGTCCCCCAAGGCTCGTACTTGACTGGTGGGTCCGACCGTGGATGAAGCATTGATTCCTCTTGAGCTGGGACTTCTCGGCGGCGCGACACTCCTAAAACGGGGGATGCCTTGCTCGTTTGCTGTTGGTGTTGGGGTTGTTGCTCAGCATCTGTGCGATGTGAAGTCACGATAGATGGGCATTCTCGTCAGGTTTCCCTTTGCCGTTTTCCCACCGCCTCCAAGTTTCTCTCTGTTTGTGGTGGAGACACAGCGCTGTCCGAGGCCCGTCGACAAGGGTGAACGGTTGGGCGAGAGGGGAATGCCGGAGGACAGAAGGTGACGAGTTGATACAGGGCGTGTGAAGCCTGCACCGAAGGGTGATCAAACGATACTTCTTCTTCCTCTGCTTGGTCCTCCTGGGCATCGTCCAAGTCTGCACAATTCTCGTAATGGGTGACAGAAGGTGCAGGTGAGGACACCCTTGGGGTAGAGAACTCGAGGCGCCGCGGTGCGTCCTCTTCTCGTCATGTCCACTGCCTTGTAAACCGTCCTTCTATCTGGCATCATGACTTTATGGAGCAAGACCGGCCCTTCATCCGCCTCAAGCTCCTGCTCTTCATCTGATACATAGTCTTCCACCTGCATGGAGTCGCACAGCCCGTCTGGGTGGCGCGTGTCATCTTCCTCTGGGTCCTCTTGGAAGGGATTGGCCAACTGTGCCTGTCGGATAGCCTTCCATTCACGGAGTTCCTCAAGCCGTCGCAGGTGAAATTATTCTTCTTTGTCGGGGTCCATCTCATCTCCATTGTTGTACAACTGCGGGGACTGATCATCCACCGGATCCCACTCAAATGTAGGGTCCAGCCCTGGAGGATCTTCTGGGCTTCTCTCGTAATGACGCGCGGTGGCGGGTTGCCTCATCCTTTCTTTTTTGGAGACGTAGAGTGCGTTGGGGCTCATCCTTGCCTAGCCAATGGTACAGCCAAATGATTCACCAGCACGATTGCTCTAGCCTCACGCCTCGTAGGTTGGCAGGGGGACACCACCGTGATCTGGGGAATCGTTGGGGTTGCGGTGACGGGTGGCCTGCGGTGTCTTTCGTCCGGTGGAAGATTCGACAGCTCCCTCCTCAGATAACCGTGTTTCGGATTATAGACTGATCTGTAGGTACATTTCACACTTGTCACATAAAATAAGCGAGTCCACACTCACCCCACCATTAACACTGTTATACCCCTTTTCGCCTTCGGCCGGAATCGGGTCTGACAGCATGCGAGGATCAGCTCCTTAGGTGTGGTTCGTTCCGCGCTATCCCCGCGGCTCCGCTTACTTTCCTTTTCCAACTCTGCCCTGTCCTGTATCACTCTTTTTGCTCCAGTTTTATCAAAGCACGTTTCATCAACCGGGTAACGTTTCTTAATCACTCGACGAATCATCCACCGAATTAGTGCCGGGAATATATCACATACACACTCCTTCTCCAAATGACCCGTACTTCTCTGGCCAGGACTTCGACTAATCTCAGGACAATCACTGTGGTTATTCTAACTATTAGATTTGCTCACTTTACTTAATCACCGACGGTCAATCATGCATCGGACAACATGACACTCGCTGAGAGAATTCCTCCTAACGACCAAAACAAGATGAATTTGAACAATCAAAGAAATTGCCTTCAAACAAAAGAGGGAGAATAATCAATCAGCATTTCTCTCCTAACCACACAATCAGTACCCTAGGCGTCACCAAGAAGAACACGCAAACCGTAAGCTTCCTGAGTCACCGGACCATCGACCGGCGCAGGTCTTCGCACAAGCACCGTGCGGTACACGCCGCCTTCATTATTCGCCCGTGGAACGGCCTGACGTAACTCCCGTGGTCCGTTAGTACGTTGACCTACACGAGAACGGTTACGTGCCGAGTCCTCCTCTCGCAGGTGGGCGAGCTCATGCTAGTAGCGCTGGTATACTCGGTACGCCTCGGCCCGCTCTTCAGCCGCCTCAGCAGCACGCCGCCCAATGTCACGCGCGACCTCCTGCCAGGTCTCCACGTGGTGGGGCTCGTCATTGCGGGGAAGTCTCTTCATCCATGGTTGCCAGAACTGCTCCAAGGCTCCACCGGCAGGATGATGCGACCATTGCATCACTCCCAGAACCGTGCGTGCGCCAAGCGGACGGGGCACATTACACAAGTTGCAGATGGCGTAGAAGGACATTGGAGAGTCTCGGGGACCGCACCTGGAGCTGGGTGCCTGGTACTCCCGTGGGAACTCAGGACCAGGTCATGATGGCTCCGTGATGTGCTCCTCTGGAAGGGGCCTTTCCATCCGGGGATGGCAGCACACCCTCTCACACACACACTTCTACTACACTCCTGATCCGGTATAGCTTCCATACTCTAACCTGTCGCAAGACGGGACGTGGGTCCCGCTCGACGGTCTGATTTCGACTGAGGGTCAGCAATCTCTCAGTCCGGCCAACGGCTGCATGGCCAGCCTCCCACACCCGGGTCAGGCGAGAGGTCAGCAACGTCGCTTGCCAATGGTGAATGCTGTCTCGCGAGTCGGGAGCAAAATCATCCAATGTGAGTGTTCCACCGTCAGCTTCAGCGTCTTTGCAGCTCAGGATCAACGTTATTGCATTAGCAGTTGGTTCTCGTCAGCAGTCGGCCCTCTTCTCGTCCTCCTCTTCGTATCTTCTCCTCGCACCGCTTCCCAAGACCCCATCCCGCTGGCTAGCCCCTTTCGCAGCTCGCACATCAAAATGCCGTTGGATAAGGTGCCTCGAGTAC
>SZWC01009095.1:17233-32114 GCA_023375785.1 Penium margaritaceum
TCTCGGGGACCGCACCTGGAGCTGGGTGCCTGGTACTCCCGTGGGAACTCAGGACCAGGCCATGATGGCTCCGTGATGTGCTCCTCTGGAAGCGGCCTTTCCATCCGGGGATGGCAGCACACCCTCTCACACACACACTTCTCCTACACTCCTGATCCGGTATAGCTTCCATACTCTAACCTGTCGCAAGACGGGACGTGGGTCCCGCTCGACGGTCTGATTTCGACTGAGGGTCAGCAATCTCTCAGTCCGGCCAACGGCTGCATGGCCAGCCTCCCACACCCGGGTCAGGCGAGAGGTCAGCAACGTCGCTTGCCAATGGTGAATGCTGTCTCGCGAGTCGGGAGCAAAATCATCCAATGTGAGTGTTCCACCGTCAGCTTCAGCGTCTTTGCAGCTCAGGATCAACGTTATTGCATTAGCAGTTGGTTCTCGTCAGCAGTCGGCCCTCTTCTCGTCCTCCTCTTCGTATCTTCTCCTCGCACCGCTTCCCANAGTGCACATCTAATATGCATGACCTTGCAGGTATAAACAAAGGTAAGAAACTGGTGGCTTGGCACGACTATTCTGCGCAATGCCTTAACAAAGTTGGCATGTGCCACTGACCATGTCCACAAATGTATCCAAGTGACATTTTCTTCTATTGATCATAACACGAGTCAGCCACAGTCAGAGTGTCCACTCATAGTGCACATCTAATATGCATGACCTTGCAGGTATAAACAAGGTAATAACCCGGAGGCTTGGCAAGGCTACTGTGCACAATGCCTTGACAAAGGTGGCATGTGCCACTGACCATGACCAGAAAGGTTACCAAGTACCTTAAACGGCTATGAATCATAACAGGAGTCAGCCACGGTCAGAGTGTCCAATCACAGTTCAGATAAATTGGGCATGACCTTGCAGGTACAAACAAGGTAGAATACTGGTGGCTTGGTGTGGCTATTGTGCGCAATGCCTTGACAAAGTTGCCATGTGCCACTGACCATGACCACAACGTTTACCAAGTACCTTAGACGGATATGAATCATAACACAAGTCAGCCCCGGTCAGACTGTCCAATCACACTGTAGGTATACTGGGCATGACCTTGCAGGTATAATCAAGGTAGAGTACTGGTGGCTAAGTGTGGCTATTGTGCGCAATGCCTTGACAAAGTTGGCATGTGCCACTGACCATGACCACAAATATATCCAAGTGACTTTAACTTCTATTGATCATAACACGAGTCAGCCACGGTCAGAGTGTCCAATCAGAGTGCAGATGTACTAATCATGATTTTTCATTTATAAACAAGGTAGAATACTGGTGGCTCAGTTTGGCAATTGTGCCCAATGCCTTGACAAAGTTGGCATGTGCCACTGACCATGACCACAAAGCTTACCAAGTGACTTTAACTTCTACGAATCATAACACGATGCAGCCACGGTCAGAGTAACCAATCATAGTGCACATCTAGTATGCCTGACCTTACAGGTATAGACAAGGTAAAACCGGTGGCTTGGCATTGCTATTGTGTGCAATTCCTTGACAAAGTTGGCATGTGCCACTGACCATGACCACAAAGTTTACCAAGTACCTTAAACGGCTATGAATCATAACACGAGTCAGCCACGGTCAGAGTGTCCAATCACAGTGCAGATATAGTGGGCATGATCTTGCAGGTTCAAACAAGGTAGAATACTGGTTGATCGGTGTGGCTATTGTGCGCAATGCCTTGACAAATTTGACATGTGCCACTGACCATGACCACAAATGTATCCAAATGACTTTTACTTCTATTGAACATAACACGAGTCAGCCACAGTCAGAGTGTCCAATCACAGTGCAGATGTACTAGGCACGATCTTACAGGTGCAAACAAGGTATAATACTAGTGGCTTGGTGTGGCTATTGTGCACAATGCCTTGACAAAGTTGGCATGAGCCACTGACCATGACCACACATGTATCCAAGTGACTTTTACTTATATTGATCATAATACGAGTCAGCCACGGTCAGAGTGTCCAATCACAGTGTAGATATACTGGAGATGATATTGCAGGTACAAACAAGGTAGAATACTGGTGTGGTCATTGTGCGCAATGCCTTGACAAAGTTGGCATCTGCCACTGACCATGACCACAAATATATCAAAGTGACAACTAACTCATTTGATCATAAAACGAGTCAGCCACGGTCAGAGTGTCCATTCACAGTGCAGATGTACTAGGCATGATATTGCAAGTGCAAACAAGGTAGATTACTGGTGGCGCGGTGAGGCTATTGTGCGCAATGCCTTGACAAAGTTGGCATGTGCCACTGACCGTGACCACAACGTCTACCAAGTGACTTTAACTTCTACGAATCATAACACGAGTCAGCCATGGTCAGAGTGTCCAATCACAGCGCAGATGTACTAGGCATGATCCTGCACGTGTAAACAAGGTACAATACTGGTGGCTCGGTGTGGCTATTGTGCGCAATGCCTTGATAAAGTTGACATGAGCCACTGACCATGACCACAAAGTTTACCAAGTACCTTAAGCGGCTATGAATCATAACACGAGTTAGCCACGGACAGAGTGTCCAGTCACAGTGCAGACATACTAAGCATGACCTTGCAGGTATAAACAATGTAGAATATGGGTGGCTCGGTGTGGCTATTGTCCGCAATGCCTTGACAAAAATGGCACGTGCAACTGACCATGACCACAAAGTTTACCTAGTACCTTAAACTTCTAAGAATCCTAACACGAGTAAGCCATGGGCAAAGTGCCCAATCACAGCGCACATCAAATATGCATGACATTGCAGGTATAAACAAGGTAAAAAACCGGTGGCTTGGCACGTTTATTGTGCGCAATGCATTGACAAAGTTGGCATGTGCCACTGACCATGACTACAAAGTGTACCTAGTACCTTAAACGGCTATGAATCATAACACGAGTCATCCACGGTCAGAATGTCCAATAATAGTGCAGATATACTGGGCATGAACTTGCAGGTATAAACAAGGTAGAATACGGGTGGCTCGGTGTGGCTATTGTGCGCAATGCCTTGACAAAGTTGGCATGTGCCANCAACTGACCATGACCACAAAGTTTACCTAGTACCTTAAACTTCTAAGAATCCTAACACGAGTAAGCCATGGGCAAAGTGCCCAATCACAGCGCACATCTAATATGCATGACATTGCAGGTATAAACAAGGTAAAAAACCGGTGGCTTGGCACGTTTATTGTGCGCAATGCATTGACAAAGTTGGCATGTGCCACTGACCATGACTACAAAGTGTACCTAGTACCTTAAACGGCTATGAATCATAACACGAGTCATCCACGGTCAGAATGTCCAATAATAGTGCAGATATACTGGGCATGAACTTGCAGGTATAAACAAGGTAGAATACGGGTGGCTCGGTGTGGCTATTGTTCGCAATGCCTTGACAAAGTTGGCATGTGCCACTGCCCATGACCACAAATGTATCCAAGTGACTTTTACTTCTATTGATCATAACAGGAGTCAGCCACGGACATACTGTCCAATCGGAGTGCAGATGTACTAGGCATGATCTTGCAGGTACAAACAAGGTAGAATACTGGTGGCTTGGTGTAACTATTATGCGCAAGGCCATGACTAAGTTGGCATGTGCCACTAAACATGACCACAAATGTATCTAAGTGACATTTACTTCTATTGAACTAAATGAGTCATCCAGGCCAGAGTGTCCAGTCACAGTGTAGATATACTAAACATAACCTTACAGGTGTGAAATAGGACGAATACTGCTGGCTCTGTGTGGCTATTGTGCGCAATGCCTAGACAAAGTTGGCATGTGCCACTGTCCATGACCACAAAGTTCACCAAGTACCTTAAACGGCTATGAATCATAACACGAGTCAGCCACGGTCAGAGTTTCCAATCACAGTGCAGATATACTGGGCATGACCTTGCAGGTACAGGCACGATAGAATACTGGTGGCTCGGTGTGGCTATTGTACGCAATGCCTTGACAAAGTTGGCATGTGCCACTGACCATGACCACAAATGTATCCAAGTGACTTTTGCTTCTATTGATCATAACACAAGTCAGCCACGGTCAGAGTGTCCAATCACAGGGCATATATACTATGCATGACCTTGCAAGTATAAATAAGGTAGAATACTGGTGGCTCGGTGTGGCTATTGTGCGCAATGCCTTGACAAAGTTGGCATGTGCCACTGACCATGACCACAAAGCTTACCAAGTACCTTAAACAGCTATGAATCATAACACGAGTCAGCCACGGTCAGAGTGTCCAATCACAGGGCATATATACTATGCATGACTTTGCAAGTATAAATAAGGTAGAATACTGGTGGCTCGGTGTGGCTATTGTGCGCAATGCCTTGACAAAGTTGGCATGTTCCACTGACCATGCCCACAAATGTATCCAAGTGACTTTTACTTCTATTGTTCATAACACCAGTCAGCCACGGTCATAGTGTCCAATCACAGTGCAGATGTACTAGGCATGATCGTGCAGGTGCATAAAAGGCAGAATACTGGTGGCTCGGTGTGGCTATTGTGCGCAATGCGTTGACAAAGTTGGCATGTACCTCTGAACATGACCACAAAGTTTACCAAGTGACTTTAAGTTCTACGAATCATAACACGAGTCAGCCATGGTCAGAGTACCCAATCATAGTGCACATCTAATATGCATGACCTTGCAGGTATAAACAGGGTGAAAATTGGTGGTTTGGCACGTGTATTGTGCACAATGCCTTGACAAAGTTGGCATGTGCCACTGACCATGACCGAAACGTTTACCAAGTACCTGAAACGGCTATGAATCATAACACGAGTCAGCCACGGTCAGAGTGTCCAGTCACAGTGCAGATATAATGGGCATGACCTTTCAGGTATAAAAAATGTAGAATACTGGTGACTTGGAATGCCTATTGTGCACAATGCCTTGACAAAACTGGCATGTGCCACTGGCCATGACCACAAATACATCCAAGTGACTTTTACTTATAGTGATCACAACACGAGTCAGCCACGGTAAGAGTGTCCAATAACAGTGCACATGTACTAGGCATGATCTTGCAGGTTCAAACAAGGTATAATACTGGTGGCTAGGTGTGGCTGTTGTGCGCAATGCCTTGCAAAAGTTGGCATGTGCCACAGACCATGACCACAAAGTTTACCAAGTGACTTTACCTTCTACAAATCATAGCACGAGTCAGCCACGGTCAGAGTATCCAATCGCAGTACACATCTAATATGCATGACCTTCCTGGTGTAAAGAAGGTAAAAACCCGGTGGCTTGGCACGGCTATTGTACGCAATGCCTTGACAAAGATGGCATGTGTCACTGACCATGACCACAAAGTTTACCAAGTACCTTAAACGTTTATGAGTCATAACACAAGTCAGCCACGGTCAGAGTGTCCAATAACAGTGCACATGTACTAGGCATGATCTTGCAAGTGCAAGCAAGGTAGAATACTGGTGGCACAGTGTGGCTATTCTGCACAATGCCTTGAAAACGTTCGCATGTGCCACTGACCATGACCACAAAATGTATCCAACTGACTTTTACTTCTATTGATCATAACACAAGTAAGCCACGGTCAGAGTGTCCAATAACAGTGCATATTTACTAGGCATTAACTTGCAGGTGCAAACAAGGTACAATACTGGTGGCTCGGTGTGGCTATTGCGTGCAATGCCTTGATAAGGGTGGCTTGTGTCACTGACCATGACCACAAGGTTTATCAAATACCTTAAACAGCTATGAATCATAACACGAGTCAGTCACGGTCAGAGTGTCCAATCACAGTGTAGATGTACCAGGCATGATCTTGCAGGTGCAAACAAGGTAGAATACTGGTGGCTCGGTGTGGCTATTGTGCACAATGCCTTCACAAATTTAGCATGCACCACTGACCATGACCACAAATGTATGCAAGTGACTTATACTTCGATTGATCATAATACGAGTCAGCCATGATCAGAGTGTCCAATCATAGTGCAGATGTACTAGGCGTGATCTTGAAGGTGTAAACAAGGTACAATACTGGTGGCCCAGTGTGGCTATTGTGCACAATGCCTTGACAAAGTTGGCATGTGCCACTGACCATGGCCACAAAGTTTACCAAGTGACTTTAACTTCTACGAATCATAACACGAGTCAGCCACGGTCAGAGTACCCGATCACAGTGCACATCTAATATGCATGACCTTGCAGGTATAAACACGGTAAACAACCAGTGGCTTGGCATGGCTATTGTACACAATGCCTTGACAAAGTTGGCATGTGCCACTCACCATGACCACAAAGCTTACCAAGTACCTTAAACATCTATGAATCATAACACAAGTCAGCCACGGTCAGAGTGTCCAATCAAAGTGCAGATGTACTAGGCATGATCTTGCAGGTGCAAACAAGGTAGAATACTGGTGGCTTGGTGTGGCTTTTGTGCACAATGCCTTTAAAAAGTTGGCATGTCCCACTGACCATGACCACAAATGTATCCAACTGAGTTTTACTTCTATTGATCATTATACGAGTCAGCCACAGTCAGAGTGTCCAATCACAGTGCAGATGTACTAGGAATGATCTTGCAGGTACAAACAAGGTAGAATACTGGTGGCTCGGTGTGGCTATTGTGCGCAATGCCTTGACAAACCTGGCATGTGCCACTGACCTTGACCACAAGTGTATCCATTTGACTTTTACTTCTTTTGATCATAACACAAGTCAGCCACAGTCAGAGTGTCCAATAACAGTGCACATTTACTAGGCATGATCTTGCAGGTGGAAAGAAGGTACAATACTGGTGGCTCGGTGTGGCTATTGCGTGCAATGCCTTGACAAAATTAGCATGTCCCACTGACCATGACCACAAATGTATCCAAGTGACTTTAACTTCTATTGACCATAATACGAGTCAGCCACGATCAGAGTGTCTAATCACAGTGCAGATGTACTAGGCATTATCTTACAGTACAAACAAGGTACAATACTGGTGACATGTTGTGGCTATTGTGCGCAATGCCTTGACAAAGTTGGCATGTGCCACTGACCATGACCACAAAGTTTACCAGGTGACTTTATCTTCTACGTATCATAACACGTTCAGCCACGGTCAGAGTATCAAATCATAGTGCAGATATACTAGGCATGACCTTACAGGTACAAACAATGTAAAACACTAGTGGCTCGGTATGGCTATTGTGCGCAATGCCTTGACAAAGTTAGCATGTGCCACTGACCGTGACCACAAATGTATCCAAGTGACTTTTACGTCTATTGATCATAACACGAGTCAGCCACGTACAGAGTGTCCAATCACAGTGCAGATGTACTAGGCATGATCTTGCAGGTGCAAACAAAGTAGAATACTGGTGGCTCGGTGTGGCTATTGTGCACAATGCCTTGACAAAGTTGGCATGTGCCACTGACCATGACCACAAATATATCCACGTGTCGTTTACTTCTATTGATCATAATACGAGTCAGCCACGGTCAGAGTGTCCAATCACAGTGCAGATTTACTAGGCATGATCTTGCAGGTACAAACAAGGTAGAATACTTGTGTCTCGGTGTGGCTATTGTGCGCAATGCCTTGACAATGTTGGCACGTGCCACTGGCCATGACCACAAATGTATCCAAGTGACTTTTACTTCTATTGATCATAACATGAGTCAGCCACGATCACAGTGTCCTATCACAGTGCAGATATACTAGGCATGATCTTACAGGTCCCAACAAGGTACAATACTGGCGTCTCAGTGTGGCTATTGTGCGCAATGCTCTGACAAAGTTGGCATGTGCCACTGAACATGACCACAAATGTATCCAAGTGACTTTTACTTATACTGATCATAACATGAGTCAGCCACGGTCAGAGTGTCCAATCACAGTGCAGATGCACTAGGCATGATCTTACAGGTGCAAACAAGGTAGAGTACTGGTGGCTCGGTGTAGCTATTGTGCACAATGCTCTGACAAAGCTGTCATGTGCCACTGACCATGACCACAAATGTATCCAAGAGACTTTTACTTCTATTGATCATAATACGAGTCAGCCACGGTCAAAGTGTCCAATCACAGTGCAGATGTACTAGGCATGATCTTGCAGGTACAAACAAGGTAGAATACTGGTGTCTTGGTGTGGCTACTGCGCTCAATGCCTTGACAATGTTGGCACGTGCCACTGACCATGACCACAAATGTATCCATGTGACTTTTACTTCTATTGATCATAACACAAGTCAGCCATGGTCAGAGTGTCCAATCACAGTGTAGATATACTAGGCATGATATTGCAGGTCCAAAAAAGGTACAATACTGGTGTCTCTGTGTGGCTATTGTGCGTAATGCCTTGACAAAGTTGACATGTGCCACAGACCATGACCAGAACGTTTACCAAGTGACTTTAACTTGTACAAATCATAACTCGAGTCAGCCACGGTCAGAGTGTCCAATCAGAGTGTAGATATACTGGGTATGACCTTGCAGGTATAAACAATGTAGAGTACTGGTGGCTCGTTGTGGCTGTTGTGCGCAATACCCTGACAAAGTTGGCATGTGCCACTGACCATGACCACAAATTCATCCAAGTGACTTTTGCTTCTATTGATCATAACATTGCAGATGTACTAGGCATGATCTTGCAGGTGCAAACAAGGTAGAATACTGGTGGCTTGGGGTGGCTATTGTACGCAATTCCTTGACAAAGTTGGCATGTGCCACTGACCATGACCAAAACGTTTACCAAGTGACTTTAACTTCTAGGAATCAGTACACGAGTCAGCCACGTCAAGAGTGTCCAATCACTCTGACCGTGGCTGACTCGTGTTATGAACAATAGAAGTAAAAGTCACTTGGATACATTTGTAGTCATGTTCAGTGGCACATGCCAGCTTTGTCGAGGCATTGTGCACAATAGCCACGCCGAGCCACCAGAATTCTACCTTGTTTGCACCTACAAGATTATGCCTATTACATCTGCACTGTGATTGGACACTCTGACCATGGCTGACTCGTGTTATGATCAATAGAAGTAAAGTTCACTTGGATACATTTGTGGTAATGGTCAGTGGCACATGCCAACTTTGTCAAGGCATTGCGCACTATAGCCATACCGAGCCACCAGTATTCTACCTTGTTTATACCTGTAACGTCGTGCCCAGTATATCTGCACTGTGATTGGACACTCTGACTGTGGCTGACTCGTGTTATGATTCATAGCCGTTTAAGTCACTTGGTAAACTTTGTGGTCATGGTCAGTGGCACATGCCAACTTTGTCAAGGCATTGCGCACAATAGCCAGACCGATCTACAAGTATTCTTCCTTGTTTGTACATGCAAGATCATGCCTAGTACATCTGCACTATGATTGGACACTCTCACCATGGCCAACTGGTGTTTTGATTCATAGCCGTTTAAGGTACTTGGCAAACGTTGTGGTCATGGTCAGTGGCACATGCCAAATTTGGCAGGGCATTGCGCACAATAGCCATGCCAAGCCACAGGGCTTTTACCTTGATTATACCTGCAATATCATGCATATTAGATGTGCGCTGTGATTGGACACTCTGACAGTGGCTGACTCGTGTTATGATTCATAGCCGTTTAAGGTACTTGGTAATCTTTGTGGTCATGGTCAGTGGCACATGCCAACTTTGTCAAGGCATTGCGCACAATAGCCGTGCCAAGCCACCAGTATTCTACCAACTTTATACCTGCAAGGTCATGCCTAGTACATGTGAACTGTGATTGGACACTCTGGCCATGGCTGACTCGTGTTATGGTTCATGGAAGTAAAAGTCACTTGGATACATTTGTGGTCATGGTCAGTGGCACATGCCAATTTTGTCAAGGTATTGTGCACAATAGCCACAACGAGCCACCAGTATTCTACCTTATTCATACCTGTAAGGTCATGTCCATTACATCTGCACTGTGATTGGACACTCAGACCGTGGCTGACTCGTGTTATGATCTAAAGCCGTTTAAGGTACTTGGTAAACTTTTTGGTCATGGTCAGTGGCACATGCCAACTTTGTTAAGATATTGCGCACAATAGCCGTGCCAAGCCACCGGTTTTTTACCTTGTTTACACTTGAAAGATCATGCATATTAGATGTACGATGTGATTGGGCACTCTGACCGTGGCTGACTCGTGTTACGATTCGTAGTAGTTGAAGTCACTTGGTTAGCTTTGTGGTCATGGTCAGTGGCACATGCCAGCTCCGTCAAGGCATTGCGCACAATAGCCACACCGAGCGACCAGTATTGTACCTTGTTTATACCTGCAAGATCATGCCTAGTACATCTGCACTGTGATTGGACACTCTGACCGTGGCGGACACGTGTTATGATCAATAGAAGTAAAAGTCACTTGGATACATTTGTGGTCATGGTCAGTGGCACATGCCAACTTTGTCAAAGCATTGCACACAGTAGCCACACCGAGCTACCAGTATTCTACCTTGTTTATACCTGCAAGTTCACCAAGTGACTTTAACGTATATGAGTCATCACATGAGGCAACCACGGTCAGAGTGCCCAATCACAGTGCACATGTACTATGCATGACCTTGCAGGTATAAACAAGGTGAAAGACCGGTGACTTGGTGTGGCTATTGTGCGCAATGCTTTGACAAAGTTGGCATGTGCCACTGACCATGACCAAAAAGCACACCAAGTGACTTAAACTTCCACGAATTGTAACACGAGTCAGCCGCGGTCAGAGTGCCCAGTCACAGTGTACGTGTAATATGCATGACCTTGCAGGTATAAACAAGGTTAAAAACTGGTGGCTTGGTGTGGCTATTGTGCGCAATGCCTTCACAAAGTTGGCATGTGCCACTTACCATGACCAAAAATGTATCCAAGTGACTTTAACATCTACGAATTGCAACACCAGTCAGCCACGGTCTGAGTGCCCAATCACAGTGCACATGTACTATGCATGCTCTTACAGGAGCAAATAAGGTAGAATACTGGTGGCTCGATGTGGCTATTGTGCGCGATGCCTTGACAAATTTGGCCTGTGCAACTAATCATGACAACAAAAATAACAAAGGGACTTTAACTTCTAGGAATCATCACATGACTCAGCCACAGCCAGAGTGCCCAATCACAGTGCATGTGTGCTAGGCATAAACTTGCAGGTATAAACAAGGTTAAACACTGGTGGCTCGGTGCGGCTATTGTGCGTAATTTCTGGACAAAGTTGGCATGTGCCACTGACCATGACCACAAAGTTTACCAAGTACCTTAAACAGCTATGAATCATAACACGAGTCAGCCACGGTCAGAGTGTCCAATGACAGTGCAGATATACTAGGCATGATCTTGCAGGTGCAAACAAGGTAGAATACCGGTGGCTAGGTGTGGCTCTTGTGCGCAATGCCTTGACAAATTTGGCCTGTGCAACTAGCCATGACCACAAAAATAACCAAGGGACTTTAACTTCCATGAATCATCACATGAGTCAGCCACGGCCAGAGTGCCCAATCACAGTGCATGTGTGCTAGGCATAAACTTCCAGGTATAAACAAGGTACAATACTGGTGGCTCGGTGCGGCTATTGTGCGCAATGCCTTGACAAATTTGGCATGTGCCACTGACCATGACCACAACGTTTACCAAGTACCTCAAACGGATATGAATCATAACACGAGTCAGCCACGGTCAGAGTGTCCAATAACAGTACAGATATGCTGGGCATGATCTTTCAGGTCCAAACAAGGTAGAATACTGGTGGCTCGGTGTGGCAATTGTGCGCAATGCCTTGACAAAGATGGTGTGTGCCACTGACCATGACCACAAATGTATCCAAGTGACTTTTACTTCCATTGATCATAACACGAGTCAGCCGCGGTCAGAGTGTCCAATCACAGTGCAGATGTACTAGGCATGATCTTGCAGGTGCAAACAAGGTACAATACTGGTGGCTCGGTGTTGCTATTGTGCGCAATGCCTTGACAAAGGTTGCACGTGCCACTGACCATGGCCACAAAGTTTACCACGTGACTTTAACTTCTATGAATAGTAACACGAGTCAGCCACGGTCGGAGTGCCCAATCACAGTGCAAATGTACTATGCATGACCTTGCTGGTACAAACAAGGTAAAAACCTGGCTGGTTTGGTGTGGCTATTGTGTGTAATGCATTGACAAAGTTTGCATGTGCAACTGACCATGACCACAAAGTAAACCAAGTGATTATAACTTCTACAATTTGTAACACGAGTCAGCCGCGGTTAGAGTGCCCAATCACAGTGCAAATGTACTATGCATGATATTGCAGGTATAAACAAGGTAGAATATTGGTGGCTCGGTGTGGCTATTGTGCACAATGCCTTGACAAAGTTGGCATGTGCCACTGACCATGACCACAAAGTTTACCAAGTGACTTTAACGTCTACGAATTGTAACATGAGGCAGCCACGGCCAGAGTGCCTAATTACAGTGCACATGTACTATGCATGAAATTGCATGTATAAACAAGGTAAAAACCCGGTGACTCGGCGTGGCTATTGTGCGCAATGCCTTGACAAAGTTGGCATGTGCCACTGACCATGACCACAAAGTGTACCAAGTGACTTTAACTTATATGAATCATCACATGAGTCAGCCACAGTCAGAGTATCCAATCACAGTGCACGTATACTATGCATGACCTTGCAGGTATAAACAAGGTAAAAATTTGGTGGCTTGGTGTGGCTATTGTGTGCAATGCCTCGACAAAGTTGGCATGTCCACTGACCATGACCACAAAGTGTACCAAGTGACTTTAACTTCTACGCATCGTAACACCAGTCAGCCACGGTCAGAGTGCCCAATCACAGTGCATATGTTCTATGCATGACCCTACAGGTATAAAAAAGTTAAAAAACCGGTGTCTTGGTGTGGCTATTGTGCACAATGCCTTGACAAAGTTGGCATGTGCCACTGACCATGCCCACAACGTTTACCAAGTGACTTTAACTTCTATGAATCATCACATGAGTCAGCCACAGTTAGTGTGCCCAGTCACAGTGCACGTGTACTATGCATGACCTTGCAGGCATAAAAAAGGTAACAATTTGGTGGCTTGGTGTAGCTATTGTGCGTAATGCATTGACAAAACTGGCATGTGCCACTGATCATGACCACAAAGTGTGCCAAGTGACTTTGACTTCTACGCATCGTAACACAAGTCAGCCACGGTCAGAGTGCCCAATCACAATGCAAATATTATATGCATGACCTTGCAAGTGTAAACAAGGTCAAAACCCGGTGGCTTGGTGAAGATGTTATGGGCAATGCATTGACAAAGTTGGCCTGTGGAACTAACCATGACCACGAAGTGAACCAAGTCATTTCAAATATATGAATCATCACATCATCATCATCATCATCATCATCATCATCCAAGTACCTTAACCAGCTATGATTAATGACACGAGTCAGCAACGGTCATAGTGCCCAATCATAGTGCACGTGTACTATGCATGACCTTGCCGGTATGAACAAGGTAAGAATCGGGTAGCTTGGCATGGCTATTGTGCGCAATGCTTTGACGAAGTTGGCCTGTGCCACTGACCATTATCACAATTTATCCAAGTACCTTAAACGGCTATTAATCATGACACGATTCAGCCACGGTCAGAGTGCCCAATCACAGTGCACGTTTGCTAGACATAAACTTGCAGGTATAAACAATGTAAAAACCTGGTGGCTTGGCATGGCTAGTGTGGGCAATGCCCAAAAAAACGTTGGCATGTGCCACTGACCATGACCACAAGTTTATCCAAGTGACATTAACTTCTATGAATCATAACATGAGTAAACCACGGTCAGAGTGCCCAATCACAGTGCATGTGTAGTATGCATGACTTTGCAGGTATAACAAATGTAAAAACCCAGTGGCTTGGCATGGCTACTATGGGCAATGCCTTGGAAACGTTGGCATGTGCGACTGACCATAACCACAAAGTTATCAAAGTGACTTTAACTTCTACGAATTGTAACACGAGTCAGCCACGGTCAGAGTGCCCAATCACACTGCACGTGTGATATGCATGACCTTGCAGGTATAAACAAGGTAAAGAACCGGTGGCTTGGTTTGGCTATTGTGTGCAATGCCTTGACAAAGTTGGCCTGTGCAACTGACCATGACCACAAATGTATCCAAGTGACGTTAACTTCTATTGATCATAACACGAGTCAGCCACGGTCAGAGTGTCCAATCACAGTGCAGATGTACTAGGCATTATATTGCAGGTGCAAACAACATAGAATACTGGTGGCTCGGTGTGGCTATTGTGCACAATGTCTTGACAAAGTTGGCATGCACCACTGACTGTGACCACAAACGTATCCAAGTGTCTTTCATTTCTACGATTTGTAACACGAGTCAGCCACAGTAAGATGTCGGAATATGAATCTAACAGAGCACAAAACCAGCCGGTGAGAAATGCTCGATAAAGGTTCAGCTTCAGCCAGAACCACCTTGGTCAGCACTCCTCACTAGCCGTTAATGGTCCTCGACCGACCAACGGACTTCCTACAGAGTCATCCTCTAATAAGCGGAATCTCCGCAAGCGCGTCCGGCTAGCGTAGAAGAAGCCGTTGCTCATGCCTTTCCTTTGTCCTGCTGTATATATGGAGGATGTTCATTCCCTCCTCAATTAACCAGAACAGTTCTGCACATCCTGTTCCCTTTTGGTTCCGCGGCTTCGCCGCCGTGTCCTCACTCTGCTCTCACCCTGCCTTCGCCAACTTCGCCTGCCAGCTCTCGTCGCTTCATCACTCGTGACTCTTCGCTGACTCCTTGTACATCTCTCGCCTCACTCCCGTGCTCTCTCACTGCTCCCTGTCTACCTTGGAGCTCCAGTCTCTAACCTCTCT